>JABUQX010119704.1:32500-48430 GCA_015478945.1 Trachelipus rathkii | reverse complement strand
AAATGGCTTCGGATTGAGTCACCCCCATATTATTTACCAATGCTGGTACACCTAATAATTGTTCCCCATCTCCACAACTGATCTAAATTGCCAACCGTTCAACATTTTCCTTTTGTAGAAGGTTTGGTAATAGCTTTGTATCCCAGTGCAAAACAGCACCTACAAGGTCTGAGTTCTTAAAACGGTCTTTTAATTTTGCTGACTTCACTTAATGATTTATTATAGGTACAATATAATAAATCTATACACAAGTCTCTAAAATGGTATATTTAATTTACTTAGACTCAGTTTTTCTATTTTACATTTAAGGTAGCTTCAGCATGATGTAGCTAATATATATATATATACCTCTACCTATGTCGTTTCTGGATCACACGAAAATTATTATTAGGCAACTCACTATTACTATATGAGTAAACTTTGATAGTTTTTATATATATATCAATAGTTAATTTATTTTTCATTATAACTTTATTTTATTATATATATCCTCTGGATATACGCTTATATATTCTTTTTTCTTTAATTTTTCCAGGAGAGCTTTATTGTTTCCTATACATAACACCCTCGGTACTAAAAAGATATATCCTGGAAGGACTTGATTATCACCCTAAAGTCCATTGTAGTTATAATAGTGTATCCTCTTCCAACGTCACGCCACTATATATATGAATCTATCTAGAATATGAATATATGAATGAAAGTATTCTATATAATCTGATTCTTTTTCTACTTTCTGATACAATTTATATTATCTCAAGATATCAGTTTTTAAATGAGTTATGAGATTAGAATGGAAATTATATAAATATAATGGTCTTAAAAGTATTTAATACTAATTTATATATATTATTATTATTTATATATTATAAATATTATTATATATATATATAATATATATTATATAATATATAATATATTATATATATATATATAAATATATATATAAATTATACATATATATATTAATATATATATATTAAATTATATATATAATATATATATATATATAATTAATATCTATAATATATATATAATATTATATATATATATATTATATATATATATATATATATTAATATAATAATAATATATATATAATATAATATATATATATTAATAATATAATTAATATATATATATATATATTAATATTATAATATAATATTATATATATATATATATATATATATATATATATATATAATATATATATATATAATATATATAAATATATATATGTAATATTATATTATATAATTATAATATATATTATAATAATATTATTATATATATATATATATTAAATAAATAATAATAATATATATATATATATAATATATATATATATATAATATATAATTTTATATATATATAAAATATAATTATAATATTAATATATATTAATATTAATATAATATAATATTAATATATATATATTATATATATATATAATACTATATTATATATATATAATATTATATAATTATATTATTATATATATATATATATATATAATCAATATATATATATTAATATATATATATTAAATTTATTAATATATATTAATATATATATATATAATGATAATAAGTATTGTATACAGTTTGAGCTCTATATAAAACCACCTATACTATACTTTTATCGATATGAATAGTGAATTAAAGATAATAATATATATATAATTATTATATTAGCTATTAAACTTTGAGAATTTTAAATCTATATATGGTGATAATATATATAAGTGAAACAATCCGTGTAAATTTCAAGTCTTAAGTAGGATGTGATATAGATGGATAGGTCAGCTCATTTAATAAATCCTCACTCAGAGGAGTATGGAGATCAGCCGATATTAGACGCTTATTAGCTCTTGTGTGACGTATTGATCTGAGTGGATGAGTTTTATGAGGCCTAACGTAAGACGAGTTTGGTATACGCGATCACCGAGCACTTATAGGGTCAAACAGACGAGAAAGGATCTGTTAATAGTAACTCAGAACAGGTAAACACACAGAACTGAGCGCCGCGTTATACGCATACACATATACAACATTATTATTATTTAATTCAATATACAATCGTAAAGTATTCGATAATTCCTCGTAAAGGAATCGAATCTTATGAGTCGAATAAACGATTCTGTAAAAGGAATCGTATTTTTTACTAACGCACTTATAATATATATAATTATATATATATTATATTATATATATATATATATATATATATATATATATTATTCACGATCTGTATTCCGCCGTGGTTTCTTCTTTGCATCCGGTTCTGAGTCCAATATTAATATTCATATAGATAAGTTATAGAGTTAATACGATATTTGAGGTATATATTTAATTTGGAGAGGGGTGTATATGAGATTATATATGTGAGGTAGTGTTTAATAAACTCTATACGAGTAGACGAAAGGTTACGTCCTACGATTGATGAATCACCCGTAAGGGGTGAACCATCACCCCACTTAAAAAATTGAGGTTTCGTTAATTGAATATGAAAATTATTTAGAGTGAGTAAAGATTCAGTATCAGATTGAATTATTTCTAGAATATCACTTGATATAGAAATCTGTAAGGAGTTGGCTCGAGCTATCCATAGGTGGCTTAGGTAAGCCACTTATAGCGGGTGCCAATGATATATTATATAAATAAAACAGTCTCGTATTATATATAACAACAATGTTGTGTCCTTATATAAATGAGGTATATATTGAGAGGATATACTGAGTAGAGCTTATAATTGAATATAAGATGGTTATATATAAGTCTGTGTAAGGGAAATGCCTGAGGGACTCACTATATATATAATACTCCACATTTTTAGAGATAAGGGTCTAATCTATACGACTGAAAAAAAGTAGTCACACAAGAAATGCAAAACTACAGAAGGTAGAAGGTAAGGAATGAAGATAGTTAAATATAATAATATAATATTATAATATAATATAATATGAATAAGGAGGGAAAGAATGAAGAAGGAATATATATGTACTCAGATAGGAGTAGAAGTTGATCAAGCTGTCATCTGATGCTGGCTCTGTTAGTAGGTGTCGATTTATTAAATATTTTATATATAATATAATATAAACTCACATATAATATTATGTATAAAAATATAGTATGTATTTATAAGGAAATGTATGAGTTTTCAACTAAGGGTGTTTAGAGAACTCCCATACATTAATATAGAAGTGATAGAAAATAGGATATATAAATATATTAGCGTGTCATCAGGCTTCTACTGTTTCAGAGTATGCGTGGGGCCGCCCTAGCACGGCGAGCGACCAGCCAGTGCATAATCCTGACCGCGAAACGGGCCGCTATGCCTGTCACGAGCTAGCCCGCAGGCGCTGACTAATACCGCACGGCGCGATCCGACGCAGTTGAATTGACGAGCCTATGCTAAGCATCGCTAACGCTCGGCGCGAACCGACGCGAGAGGGGTGCGTGGCGCGCTACCCCCCCCCTAACTAGCAATATATATCCTGCATGGTACAGATATAGGTACTGAAGAATAAGCATTACAGTGTTCTGTTTTCTAACTTATTAAATTTATATTTTATTTTAATTTATTAAACTTTTGCATGTTTATCATTTTAAACTGATTAAAATATAATTCAAATACTATTCATTTTCGTCAGTCTGATTATTATGTTTATTTGTGGGGTTTTATGAATAAGTTTCTTTTTGAATAAAAAAGTGGGAAAAGAAAATAACAAGTATTTAATTATTTATTAAAAAGCTTTATATATATATAAGAGCAATAACTACATATCGTTAACTATTACATAATATTATTTTTAAGCATCTAAATATATTTACAATTTTTTAATAAAAAGAAACATTATTTATAAAAACATATATATAAGAATTAAAATAATACAGTATATACCACATAAATTAGACCTGATAGGTTGTAAACAGTAGAAAAACTATAAAGGTCTTAACATATATTGAAACTTATTTATTTAATATAAGATGTACTACTAATGATTACTAAACTAAAATTACTAAATGGTAGAGAAGTCAAGGAAATAATACAATCATAATTAATTTTTTATTTCATTATACACTAAGCTAATCCAATAATGTTCACCAATTGCTTGAAACATCTACCGAGGGGAAATTATATAATATATATATATGAATATATATAAATTATAGTGATTGAAAGATATAGACTACATGAGTCGGTAATCTCAAATTACAGCAGAAAACTGGGTAAAAAAGGGGGTTTTCAATATGCATAAATACGAATATACTACGCCTTAAAATCTCCTTATTACTGATTTCTGAAGCGTTTTAATATTTCTTCTTTATTCATCATTAATAATTTAGGATATAATATTATACGTGTTTCTGTCATAATACTCGAATGATGATTATATTGATGTGAATGTCCATAAAATGCATCACTAGATAATGAGATAATTGAGGATTAGTCAATATCACTTTTGTACCAAATATTTGAGACTATCCTAAAGTTCTACCTTTCTATAGGATATAAGAGAATAGAATATATTACATTACATAAGTACTGTAAAAGAGAGATCAGCTGGTGATGTAATACGTATGCAATAAAATTAAACTGTTTTCGGTCAATAATATTATTCTTGAGAATCACACACTACGTATCACGTTATCTACGTTATTAGCATGATTAACCTATATATACTAGTAATTTAAGTACAATATACAAAATCAGTAAAAAAAGATAGCCTGTGAGCACTGTAGAGAATATTAGTGAGTTACTATCTATTAAATCCTATTACTCATAATCACGACCGTAAGGTTGACTACATTATCACATATAAACTGACCCCTCTATAAGTCCGAAAATGGGGTAAATTTAAAAGGGGTAACTTATCTCATAAGTTTATTCCACAGAAAATAATATATTGCACGTCACGTGTTCACTCAATTCCTATATAATATACCTTATTTAAATGAGGTATAATGCTCCCATTGAGACTATGTTAGGTATTAATAATTAAAAAATGCTTATATAATACTTATCGATAACCCTTATGTTATATAATTAAAAAATTATTAAGTTTCAATTCTCTATAGATTGATATCTTTACGCATGTAATCAGTCTCACAATCATAAGAGATTTTCTCTATTTCCATATGTTTAATCAATGGGAGAATTAATAATTTCACTTTATACTGAGTACATAATAAAGAATTATTGCGTATCACATGATAAATTAAAGATAGGCCTTTTAAGAGACGTGTAGCCAGTATATAGTAGTTGTTAATGTATAATATATATATATAAATAAGAGCTGCTTATTTAACATTAAGAGTACAAATTAATCATGAGTATGTAGTCTAAGTTAGCATATTATATTATTTTTAATCCTGAGTTAATTTTAATCTTGAGTTAATTCTAGCCAATATCACCTAATTTTATAACTCACTCGTCATTAATAATTACCATTAAGGTGTTTATTTTTAGATTACCAGCATGGAAGATTTATGTGGTTCTCCTAACTATCTATATTTAAATTGTAATATCACCACTAACGATATAGTAGATGAGTATAACTTACTATACGACATAATTCTTTAAGATAATATAATAATTATTATAATAATAATAGTAATTAAAATATATAACTTTATCAGATAGGGTAACTTGAGCTAGCTTGAGAGCTTCCTTTATATGAGAGTATAGTTATTCATTTAAATAATATACTATATATTAAAGTTGATATTAAACTACGTATCAAGGTAAATTTTAGTTTCGGTAGTAATTATAAACTATTATGTATCGCTTCCTGTGAAGATCTGAGACCATTCTTACGTATTTACTCTCTAACGTATTTAAGTCATATTATAGATTATAAAAACACATCGATAAGTGATGATCAGATATTGAGTAATACAGAAGTGACTCCAAAGGTATATATTGTATAAATATTACGAGAGGTACATATAATCTATGTATTTGTGAATTGAGTGAACGGATTTATATAATATAATCTAATTATAAATATGACTGAATTCTCACACTTCTCATACACTAATTAAACTGTGTAGGGTTTACACAGAAATGAGATCCAATTCACTCTAATTAACATACAGATCTTAGGCTGAGTGAGAGGATATTAGAAGGAATATATTGATTCATGCTATGGTTAACAATCCTCAGACAGTTAATAATTAAGATGTATAGTATATATATATAATAGATCATGTTATTTATAAAATATTCTTTATATACATAAAATATGTTACCATTATAATATAATTATTAGGTTGTCTAAACTGTTTATGTTAATATTAAGTTGCGCATTTTACAGTACATCTAATTTATTTAAGGGCAATAACATACTCATCAAAATATAATCATAACTTTTTTTTCTATTATTAGGTCCTTTCCTATTTCACTCTTTATACGTTTTTTACGATGAACTATATAATACAACCTTGACCTAAGTCATTACTATACTGTTCCGTAATTTTTCGTTTAAAAATCATTCTAACATTTCATTACAGAAGCTATTTCACTCGAGAGAGCTAATTCGACAATTATTAAAATATACAGCTTAGATTTCGATATGAGGTCCAATTTATATATACTCATATAGCACTCATATAATTATTCTTTAGGAAAGTATCTATATTAATAACTGTTCTAGCTAAGCTTTTTAAGCAGAATATATTTACCTATCATACTGAATATTAAACAAATGAGAGTATGGCCCGTCTGAACAACGAGCAAAAAATCCACCCTACGCATACCCCCTTTGCATTCTTGACCCCCTGAAGATCAACGTTATATATTACCTTTTTATTTCTCATATTCCATTTATTATTATTTATCGAGCTTCCTTCTTATATGTTATCATTTACACACTGCTGTTGATTTCAACATTCGTTTATGAAATGGGTATTATAATAGGATTAACCTTTCACTACTTCATCTTATATATATAATAAATATATAATACTAATCTATGAGAACTTAACTCAGCCTTAGTCTTACTCTAAATGAGTAAGTAGTGAACACATTAGGATATATACACTTAATAACTCTTTTTTACCCTTTAGGTAATGTATAACTAACTTTACTTAACAAAGAGTAGCTTTAGTATTCCTATTATCAGTACTGAATATGTACTATATATCTGTATATATATATAATAACATAGGCACAATAAATCGTCAATAGGACTTTGAAACATCTTAAGATAGGCACCTGACATTACTAAATAAATTGATTATTGAACTCTCGTGTTCATTTTTTTGACACTATATCTCTTCCATCGTTGGTTAATATAACGACATTAAGTAATATTAACTTTAGAAGACGTAGTTTGAAATATTATTTCTCAAATGTTTATTGTTATCACATATGAATAATATGACAATTATAACGAAAAACCTAACTGAAGTGGCTAGTAAAAAATATAATAAACACTAATATCGAGTTCAATGAGTATTTACTTTGTAAGCTTGAGATACTTTAGAATGTTAATTAAACTACTGTTATATAGTATAATCGTTACGGATTTTATTAACTAAGAAACTACATAAAAATATCTTTACATATTTAGTACTTGCTTCAAATTTTTGTTATATATTATAATATACTGTGAAACCATCAAGTAACCGAATTATAAATATAAGATAAAATACCAACGAATTATATATAATAAATAATCTTTCAAATGAGAATTTTCTTTCATTTGTTGCCTCGTTTGATGACTGCCATATCACATATTAGCGTTAATTTTTAATACATTTTTAATCATTATCATAACATTTAAATTCTAGAATACGCCTAATATATGATTTCAGGACTCATATTCTCTTATCTAGCTTTCGAGTAATTAAATATTTCACTTATCCTATACTTATGTTCATTATAACATTCTCTCACTAACATAGATTTTATTATATGGGTATCAATAACTTCATGTATAGTTAATATGATCTGATAATATATTTATTATTTCCAGTAGTGTTGCTCCATTAAGAAGTACAGATAATAGATAGCTCTAAGCGTTTATAAAGTATGAAAATGATACTTCTACGTTCACATTAGGTTCCTACACGTATATAACTTGAATCAATGTTTCTTAATATCGCCACTTAAGCATTTATATTAACTGTTATAATAATAAACTTTGCAGGGAGTAATATTACCTATACCCATTTATATGGACAAGATATATCTGTTTATTTTTTACTCCTTATTTTCCTTAGATCGCTACTATTTTTTCTATTTTTATTGATTACTTCAATGACTTCTTAGGATCAAATTGTTTTTTCTGTATTTCTGTTTATAGAATCCTCCATTTTTATTTTTATTTTTTTTTATATTATTTAATTACTGTCCGTACTAAGAACTGTCCTACTAGAGAGTCCATATTGTTATTTTATCGCTTCCCGCGGAAATGGTCTAGACATGTGTCCTTCGATAGTAACACTATCTCTCCGAGAATATGCACCTGGACTCTGTTATACATTTAATAAATATAACTCTCTGATCGATCATTACCAGTCTTCATACTCATCATTTATTATATATCTGATAATTTTTCATCAGTCATTAATGATATAACTCTTTAATCATATCTCTAACTACTTTAATGCCTGTTATGTTATTCTATTTAATTTTTTCCCCTTTTAGGTATGATAGGTATTCTAATATTATATATATATAATAGCCGGTTTTGTATATATCTTTAACCACAATCTCTATAGGAGGTATTATCTATATAGATGTTATACTTATATGATGATACCTAGGAGTTTAATAAAATAGTATAAGTCACCAAGTCTTGTAAGTATATATCTATATATTATATAAAATGTAATATCTCGTGTAGAAATATATCACTAATGCTCAGAGTTTTCTTATTCTCTCATCAATTTCTATAATTGATTTACTTTATTTACGCGTTTATTGTCCTCTTTTACGGAAGTGCATGGAGGCTTTTATGAGAGATGAACACTAAGATGTGGTATCTCGTAATCACCCATCAACTACTTATTCACTCCTACCTTCACGAACCTCTGATAAGACTATTGTATCGATATGTAACACACTGTTACTAAAATAATTCATTGTATTGCACCGTCACTTATATTAGTCACATGTATCTATGTAGAGAGTGCGCATAATCTGTATATATTGCGGATTTGGTTTGATGACCTGATAGTATAGACTGATTCTGACATGTTCTCTGCCTGTAACTCGTTTTGTCGTGAGTATTTAGTATTGTTATTACAATATCCTTATATCACACCTAATTTAAGGCCTAGCTTTGCTGAAATATACTATATCTATCATCTACACATTATATTGATAGTATTATATATATATTGCTATACCTGAGACCAGCGCCAGCCGTTCTATTTGGAGTTGACAATTATATTTACTCCAATACTCGGTAACATTTGTCAATTTTGAGCCTCATATACCATTACTATCTCCACAGCATACAGCATAAGGATTGCGTTATTTGATTTGTGGGAGAGCGTCTATATTTTTTTGTTTTTTGTGTTGACTCGTGTATTGGCATTCTAATTTCGTAGCAGGTTTAGAGCAAGTCTAATATAGAGTCATAACGCTGCTGTCTGTCTATAACTACCCAATCTATTTGCACATAGTATTTCTCTCTTACTAACTCCTCATGTTGCACATCTACTTTCTAAAATGGATTTAATCTTATGTTAAGATTGCTGATCCGTGCTTGCTATGAGTGTCTTCTCTATTGCCACTTTATATATCTATATAAGACATTAACAATTGCTAATATACCAATATGATTCAGTCTATCGGATATGAACTAAGATTTTCCTTGCAAGTTTAACGGCTCTCAAATAGACGAGTAAAGGCTAGATATATGTCATTATTGTACTCACTTAAGCTATTCCTTCACTTTTAATTACAAAATAATATCAACTATTTTAAATCGTATCTTATACTTAATTTAGATATATATATATAACATTAAGCAATGCTAATTACTAGTGCAATTGTATTAGAGGTTAGAGATAGAAGATATTTATACTATATAAATGCAATCGATAATATTTTGAACACATATTAACAAATACTATACAATTAGGTCTATATAAAAATGACATAATAAATGAGCCCGTGAGTGTTCTTATCATCCATCTAACTATGGCTGTAGAAATTCTTCAAGTGAAATTGTTCTCTGACATACTTTGAGCATACTGGTAAGAATGGAGTGTTTGGTTTTGTCTCTGAGTAGATCGGTCTTTTTTTTAAATAGGTGGCAATTAATAGACTGTCTCTCTGGAAGGAGAACACGTGTTAATTCGAAACTGCCACAACATATCTAGTTACTCAACGATTATCTCATATCTCTGAGTCATAAATGAATACGATTACTGCTGCATCTAAATGAGCATTCATGCTTTGACTGTAACCCAGAGGAGGTAACTTAATAAGTAAAGCAGTGCAATACTATAATGCTACCTGTGTTTATTCACAAGTCATTAAAGATTAATATCCACTAGAATACACTTGGAAAAATGTCACAGAGCTTTTTCGCTAGACTTTGCTTTGACTCTAGTATCTCATACTCACCTGTCACTTCTTTCATTCGAGAGAGTGGATTGCTCAATTTGTACCATGTATTGATCTCGCGAGAGAAAGTATGCTTTACGATTATATATACGCAGAGTCCGAGAATCATAATATTTCGCGCGAGAATGCCAAAGTAGAGAGACATTGATTATGCCTCTAGAAGGCGCTGAGCGAGAGAGATAATTGATTTTGTAGGGCTCAGTCGATACTCAATCACCTAGTTGTAATCATAAATACGCTCTTTTAATGACAATGTGTATTTATTAGTAGCAACTATATGTCATTTTCCCAAAATTAATACACGCGTTTTCTTACTCCCAACTGTGTTAAAACGCTTTTGTCACCACTTCCGAGCTATATGGCCAATATGTCTAAAATTTTAGCTTCTCCTTGTTACACACACCTGCATATGACACTTACCTGTATTCTGTTTTGTTTATGTATTCTGCCTCTCTCTACTATATGATAGGTGTTATTACTATAAACCAACCTTTGAGATAGATTCATGTTATCTTAGAGTATTACATTAATAGTTATAGGCAATAATTCTAATGCGATATATATTTATTTGAATTGCCACTTTCAAATCATCAATTTTTCACTCGAATTATTGTTAATATATATTGGTATGTTCTATAAGAATATTCGATTCTGAAGTATTTTTATTATAGTAATATCCTTTTAATCAAAATCTCCTCATTAAATACTCAATTTTCACTCGTCGTTGAAATCGCTTCGAGAGGAGTCCAGAGATGAGAGAGCAGCTCGATAGCGGGAGGCTGTCTCGTATTGAATTTATACATAATTGTGCGGGATGGGATGACACGGATGGCGAGTATAACTCAGGATGGCGCGAGTAACTGATGTCTCTACCTGTCTGTAGTCGCTACTGATTTAGAGTAGGCTGTTCAAACTGTTTGGTTAGAGTTGGTTGTTGGTGAGTTGTATTAGTTATATGTTTAGTTAGCTGAGTTGAGTTGTATGGCTGTTGTTTTTTGTTGTTATGAGCTATAGCTTGAGTGTTAGTGTTGTTATGTTGTTGCTGTTGATATGTCGTTGTTATGTATTGTGATTTGTTGTTGTTGTAAGAGGTAAGGAGTTATCCTGTGTTATTATTTCAATAGTTACTCATAATCGCTGTAGGGTAATAAACCTAGTACTACCTTATTCTTTCATCACATTGAGCAAGCCACTAATTTGGTTAATCACAATGAGTAGGACTTATATATAAAACGTAAAAGAGTAAAGGAGGCAAACAACACACCAATAACCTAATCACTATATAAGTATATATTATGTATTATATATATATTATATATATATATATATATATATTATATATATATATAGATATATATTATATATATCTTCTGTATAATAGCTTTTATTTATATTTTTTATAAAGAGCATTTTACCTTGCTCGTTTAATATCACTATACGTCAATATAGTTATTTTTAATAATGATTATTATCCTGTGATCGCATATCTCTTATCACCTTATGTAGCTCTTTTTAAAGGAGATCATTATCTTTTTATAAGATTTAGTAGCATTACTATCTAGATATAAATTGTAATTAATATAATTTATTTCATCTCTCATATTCACAATAACCAGTTTTTAAACGTTTTTTTAGAAAGTTTTCACAGGGTTTATATATAAATTTTTAATCTATTCAATAAGAAGTAAATAATCTGACTTCTAGAGTACTCACCACATATAATACTAGAGTTATAGTATAAAATATCACTGTCTCACATCTTACGTAGAGAGGTAATAAGATTTTGTACGCAAGTAACACTCTATGCGTGATTTCCATTCAGGATATGAAGCTTATAACACAGAGTATAATAACTACAATTAGAGTATAGATGTAACTTCTCTTATATACTTTATTAAAATACTCTTTTATACGTATTTAGATATTAGGCCATGTAAACTGGAGTTCCTAAGGGGAGCACTGAGTACATAGGAGAACACTCTCGACACATGCGCCGAGGCGATGCCCTTCTTTATAGTTCCGAATCACATGATTAACACTACTCCCCGCGCTGTCCTTAAAGACAATCCTTCCATGTACTCCTCATCTCGCCCACTCGTCTCGCTCAATAAAACACAACGCACCATTTCACGTCGTGATATTAGTGTAACATATAGAGCATCGTGTGAATTGTAATTTATAGAGTATTTAGCGCAGTATATTTCGTTGATACACGCTCATAGGAGCCATCGATTGCCTCAGTCACAGATATATCGTATACATCAAATTGTATCAAGGATTTTATAATGAATTGTTTTATCTTGCCCAGTGAAGAGCGAGCGCACGAGCTTTATCCATGCCCATGATCAGTACCCGCTTATCGAATAGTATACATTTTAATACACGATATATTATACACACAACCTCATCTACGTCTTCTTATTCTTTTCTTCGCGATATAAATTTTCATCACTCACACTCCTGAGAAACTTTTATTATAATCTCTAAGTTATTTGTTGTTTATATAATGTATATCATGGTACTTTTGACTGACCGAAATATCTCGTTAATCCCAGAATTGCTATATTAAATATGTTTAATATATAATCTAAAGATAAGGTATTTCACACTTTCGCACAATGCTCAGCGATATGTTTGACACGAGACACAGAGACTCCATATAAATTGAATTTATAACTAGGACCGTTCGCATCAGTGCCAAATATTCAATCGAATGCCCATCCTAATCGAAGCGCAATGTCGTGAGGTATTGATTAACCTTGATCACTCACACTCGAGAGCTAGTAAGAGATAGTAGGATTGTCCAATTATGTTATATTATTATTGTGTATAACATCAATTAGGATCAATATGATTCTATATATATGATTCAGCTAACGCCCATCACCCTGATCTCCAATTTACTGTGTTTCTGTTTTATTAGTGTTTCACGGAATATCTAGACATTAACTCAATCCCGTATTAGTCTTACTTAGTAATCATGATATATTTCTAAAATGAATATTCAGAGTTTCTAAATTTCTTGTAATTAATAACATAAAATCGGTTGTTAATCGGTGCTGTTTTATTACATACCTAAAATCAATACACTTATACTATGAACTATATCAGGGGTTATGTGCTCAGATACAAAGTATATAAGCGAAAACCACAATTGGCCCAATATGCTTACCATTAGTAATATATATATAGTAAAATTTATGAATAAATTAAAGATAAGAATGGTTATAAAATTGTAGAACTAAGGCATACATTAACCATAGAAGATAAATCCATATAGGGATAATGAAAATAAAAACCATAACATTACGCATAGTTATAAGCCCCGCCCAACCTTTACAATTCTTGATAGGTAAAGCTACACTAATAGTTTTATAGGGTTAACTAGTTGATTAGTCTATAAAAGTATATTAACACCCTAGTTATTGATTGCATATATATAATATCTATCTTTGTTATTTTAATATATATGTTATTGAGAGAGAGTAAGTGATATACATTCTTCTTAAAAGAGGGATAGCTGAAGCTCATCATTAGTTGAACGTCTGACATTAAACTATAAACATGGTTTCTCTTATGAATTAAATATAATATTGAATAATAACGAATATAATTTAATAATAGTCAATGGAAGGGTAATCCTCTAATTCCTAAAATAATTGAGTAATAATTATTAATTAACTATTCACTCACATCGTAAAGTCGATGGAGTAGTAAGCGTTATTAACTTATACTTGCACTGATTAACCTATCTTAATCCACTAATCATAATACAAGACTCCTTTTATATAATTTCCTATCATTGTGAATAGTAATTAAGTCGTGTAATTTGAATGAAGTTAATACCAATATGGAAAAATGTAAAAAGTATAAACTATATTCATCAATCTGTGACAATAAATTACTTATGAGGGTATAAGTTGGACTATAACAATAGGAGGCGAGTAAGAATTGATTACAAAATAAGGTTTTAAAACTCTTGTTTTTTGCTAAATCACTAAATAACTAATAATTAGAATCCTATCAGATTTGACGAATATAAAATACTGAAGTTTTGTGCGACCTGAGATAGCTCAGTAGTACAAGCACGAAGAAATTTTGTTCTTCTGCGCACCCAACCTTTTACAACACACGAGTGTTTATGGTACTAGTTGTATAATCTGACATATTACCACCATGCCTTGACACTTATATTCAGAGAATAGCCTAAAGATAAGATGTATCTAAATGTAAGACGTCTGCATTAAGGAGAATGAGAGATTGTATGATACAAACATAATGGTATTGTCTTACACTAATGTGATAATTAAGAGGAGGATCCTAGCATTTGGTCATCTCTACACATATAAAAGTAGCACTGTATACAGAAAAAGTCATAATTACGAGATATCTAACTATGAGAATTCCTATGTCACGCGAGTTATCCTTGCATTAAAATATATAAATATTATAATAATTAGCTATCGATTACATTGAGAATAACTTCACCTATCCTATATATGACATAAAAGAAATTAAAACATCATAGGTAATATAGTTCAAAGAATCAAATCTTATATGAATAATATCAGTACACGTTGACATTTACATCACATATGTACGAACCAAGGCCTAAGAAGTTTAGAACAATACATCGAATGCTCACATTGTATGTTAAATGTTATATATGTTATAAATTGAGTTTATATACAACTCAATAATCTGCTAAAAATTGATATATATATATCTCTGTATTTGGAAAAATTGATACCGAGAACTCTTAGGAACTTATCTTCATCACATACTTACTATCACCCCGGGATGTTATAATCAATGCACATAATGGACTATTTAGGATATAGTACTATGTGTAATAGAATAAAAACCATAATGGATGGTTTAACATTTATCAATTTAGTTGCTTCTTTGTAGTTTTTTAGTTGCATTCATAACGATTTTTTCTACTCGCGTGTAACGTACCATCATAGGTATGTATGCGTAATAGTTATCAATATAATAATACTAACGTTAACCATAATAAATGTTACATACGCCATATATGTTAGTCGTATCGTTACATGTTTTTCCTGGTACAACCTATTCAGGTCTAATTTATGTTGTGTGTAGAGACGTAAGCTAGGTATCATTCCTCATCTCATATGCTTCTTCTGGGACGTATAATAGTATTTTGATTTCTTATTACTAGTTACAGACATCTATGAACCAGAGATATGTGTAAAAGCCGACGTCGCTTTTAACGTTAGTGTGCCTTTGAATTGACTAAAAATTTAGTATATGTTAACATAGATTATGTTAAGTATTATGCATTAAAATGATTAATATAAAGGCTTTAAAATAAAA
>JABUQX010119704.1:0-22500 GCA_015478945.1 Trachelipus rathkii | reverse complement strand
AAATTGGTCAACCTATATAAATTTGTTCAATTGTTCCACCAATTTCCATTTAAAATTCTTTAATATTTTCATAATGCACGAAACTTTTTTAACTCCCATACCACTTTGTCGCACCTTTCTTATTATACGCATGCATAACTTGTTTCATTTCTTATTTGTCATTATTGTGAGTCGAGCGTTAGTATCGGTAGAACGTGTGTTATTGTTTAATTGTTTATTTGATAAATGCATAAATAATTGTTAGCTTATTTCATTTCTCATTTGCCATCATTGTGAGTCGAGCGTTAGTATCGGTAGAACGTGTTTTATTATTTAATTGTTTATTTGATTTATGCTAATCTTATAATACCATCGTCTGAATCTTTAAGGCCTAAAATATGGCGTCTACGCCGTCAACTTCATCAGTTTTAAAGACTAGAAAAACTATGATTTTTATTGTTTTTGGTGCCCCAAGAAAGCTAAAAGACAGTGTTTTACCTACTTATGAAGACATAATGAAGTTTTTCATGTGGTTAAGACATGCCTCTGAAATTAAAACACTGAGTGAATTAGGTGAGATCATTTCTTTAAAGTTGACCGAGTTATGGAATAGAGCTTTTATTCCTATAATATCGCATAATTGGATTATGAAATTACATAATGAGAAGTTCAAAAATCTTTCAAAACCATGTAAAAGGCGAAAAAAATGAAAACAAGTGAAAATTAAAATTAAATTTATTCCAGGAAAGTGCTAAGAAAGTGGTCTGATATTGCATCCTGCAAAAACAAAGATTTTTCTACATGCAATTGTGGAAAATCCCGAAAAGTTCAAAGAAGAGCAATTGTTTCTTATTGACCAACGAACTTAGAGAAAAACGGTCATGAGTTCTATTTATATCGTGGATACCAGCAAAAAAAACAAGAAAAAAAAGAAAGGAGAAGGAAATGTTAAGATATTTTAATTGAGTATAAAGAAACTGATTCAGCAATAAATAAAGTGAACGATAGTTTGGGAAATAAAGAAGATGGAGCTGGAGAAGTATTTACACTGGCTATAGAAAATTTCAGTGATGTGAATGTTCATATCACTGCAATTTTCAATAGCCAGTGTAGATACTTCTCCAGCTTCTTCTTTATTTCCCAAACTATCGTTCACTTTTTTTTATTGTTGAAACAGTTTCTTAATACCTAATATATCTTAACATTTCCTTCTCCTTTCTTTTTTCTTTTACTTGTTTTTTCCCGGTAGCAACAATATCAAATGAATTCATGACCATTTTTCTCTCAGTTCGTTGGTGAATAAGAAACAATTGCTTTTCTTTTGGCACTTTTCGGGATTTTCCACAATTGCATGTAGAAAAATCTTTGCATTTACAGGCTGCAATATCAGACCACTTTTTTTTGGCATTTTCTTGGAATAAATTTAATTTTAATTTATATTTGTTGTCATGTTTTGGGCCTTTAACATGGTTTTAAAAGATTTTTGTACCTCTCATAATCCTATTATGCGACACTATAGGAATAAAATCTCTATTCCATAATTTGGTCAGGTTTAAAGAAATGATCTCATCTATTTCACCCAGTGTTTTAATTTCAGACGCATGTCTTAACCACAAGAAAAACTTCATTATGTCTTCATAAGTAGGTAAAACACTGTCTTTTAGCTGTCTTGGAGCACCAGATACAATACAACCTACAGTTTTTCTGGTCTTTGAAACTAATGAAGTTGACGGCGTAGACGCCATATTTTAGACCGTAAAGATTCAGACGATGGTATTACAAGATTAGCATATATCAAATAAACAATTAAATAATAAAACACGTTCTACCGATACTAACGCTTGACTCACAATGATGGCAAATGAGAAATGAAATAAGCTAACAATTATTTTTGCATGTGTATAATAAGAAAGGTGCGAAAAGGTGGTGTGGGAGTTAAAATTGTTTCGTGCATTATGAAAATATTAAAGAATTATAAATGGAAATTGTTGGAGCAATAGAAAAAATTTATATAGACTGACCAAATTTTTGTGGTTACATATATGCACTAAAACATACATTTTACGTACTATTACATTAAATATTAGTACCCCCAGTGGCAACTATAAATCCTGTCACGGTATTAGAAAATTGTTGCATAATTTCAAAAACACATTGCAATTAATCCTCTTGGGGCATCGGTAATAATTTTCGTACATTTCCCAAATTTTAAGGGTAAAGCATACATATCAAAAGGCAACTTTCCGCACTATTAGGATTCGAAAAAAAATATCACTTTTTTCGTTCCACCCTAAATTATACGTATCAATGCATTTAAATATGCTCAATTTATGTTTGACTACCTTTTCTAATATATTTTTATTATATTTTATTTTTATCATATTATATTGTTATTGGTTTTTATTTTATTTTCAAATTTTATGTTTCACTTTTAGTTACTGAATTTTAATTTAAAATATTTAATTACCATTTTCGTGTTATCTGAATGATACAAAGTAGGAAATATTATTATTATTATAGATCAGGCGTCATCCATTTTTAGATTAAATTAATTACGGGAATTTTGCAAATTATTTAATTCGATTTCTTTGCCTTTAGTCATGACGCATTACTAAGTTTCTCACATTCGTCTAAGAGGCGATACTAACGCAATACATGCGCGTCTCTAAATTATAATTTGATGCAGATAAAACATTGCCCGCACAAAATAATATTCTAACTAATCTCATAGATCGACCCACTGATTACTATTTAAATTCATCCAGTCAATAAAGAGATAATTTTAACCTTATACTTATATCAAAATTGTAGTTCCAGAGGAGTCATTAATTTGCGAAAAGACCTTTTAACAGCGAAAACTACCTGTGGACCTAAGTTAACGAAATTAAAAAAAAAAAAATTGGGCTACCTCAGTGGTGATTCATTATTAGTGTGCTCTGAAAAATTAGTATAGTTCAGGAGAATTTCCATCGTGAGACATGAACACATTCATAGGAATGTTGCGATATTTCCCGCTGGTGAAGTCATCCCAGAACGAATGGCCGCCATTGCATATAAACAAAACTTCCTTATTTCGGTCGTTATCTAACCAATTATTAATTTTTTTTAGGTTTTTGGAAATGTTCTGTTAAAGAACGGATCTAATAAATATTTAGGTAAAAATTAAAATAAATTAGAAATAAACAATAAATACATAAATCAATATTTAATCTCATAGTTTTAAGGTTAAAAGGCCTCAGAAATATTAATAAAATTTATGTACATAAACTTTCGTGTTAATTACATTATAAGAAAAAAGTGATGCTTCCCCATTACATTACATTTACATACTATTAATTTAGAATGAATGTTTTATAACTAATAAAATTTACAGGATAGAATTCATTATATGGCTATAAAAAAAACAAAGTGCGGTAGTTTTACATCATATGGCATTTCACTCATCTTTACAATCACATATCGCCGTCGGATGTAAAGCCACAGTAAGTGGAATACTAAAAAATTGCTATCGGACAACATTGTGAATGTGTACGCATTACTAACGTACAGCTAGTTTCATGTTTAGCAGAAAAGCGAGGGATAATTTAGTGTGTGCCGCTAAACATTGTCCAAAATTGATTCTTTGAAGAATCTGCTCCTTCGAAATCATATGAGATGACGATTTATAATCTCCTTCATGTTAAGTTCTACCTATATTTTCGAGTGTTGCATGCGACACAATAACTTATATGAGTACGCAACATCCACTCTGATCCCTCACATGCCCAGCTCTTGTACCAGCTATGAATTATGTAATAGGTGATGTCCTAGGTTTAGATTATTGTTCACACTTACTATTTACTCATCTACATAACCGTTGAATATCATTTCTTATATTATATATAGGGTTGGATCTTCCATCTTAATTTCATTTATTAAATTATCCCCGGTTACTTAATATTGTAAGGTAATTTAGACGGAAAAAGTTGAGTGCAATATGTGAACCTCCTACTCAATTAATTTTTACTGGTCTATCCTCTCTACATATATTCTTTGTCCTTTTTATAGATCCCATATATAATAACCAATCATATTGTATCGCAACATTATTTGTATGTTTAATTCTTATATATGTTTTTCCTTTAATATTAAACTAATATTTCAAAACAAAATTAAATATTTCTATCGTCATCCCCTATCAACCATTCAATTTCAGCTACTCTACTTCTTTAATACTTTAATAAACCGCATAGCACAATACATGTATTAGCTTTATTTCTCCATCTGCTAACTTTCTGAAACTAATCATGGTATTATTTCGCAAAACTGATGTATATTTCCGTAAGCCATATATGCTCTATTTTAATTTAAATGTTTATTTGATATCATTCCCAATTATCTAATATAACCTCGGTCGAAATCTTTACGGTGCAAATATACGTCGTTTCTACTCCTGTCATTACTTCATCATTTAAGTCAAACTCTTAAGAATACCTGACTAATATATTCGATAGTTGTATTTGATGCTCCAAGACAGTCCAAAACCTAGTGGTCTTTGTAAACTCTACCTTATGAAAGGACTTTAAATGAAGTTTTCTTGTGGGTCAAAACTATGCGTCTGAAATTTAAACACTGGGGTTAAATAATAGACTCAATTTTTCTTTAAACACGGTGACCGAATAGGAATTAGAGGGACTTGGATAATTTGTTATAAAACTCATTTTATGGTAAATTGCGTAAAAAATCAAACAACAAGGTAAAAAGTTTAAAATGAAATTATAGGACAAGTAAAGGGAGTTCGGATTAGTTGCAGGTCGTTAAATGGGCAACAGTATTTTGCATTAAACATAGGTCAATTGGTGAAAATTCCCGTAGAGTGGACGGGCCGTAAAGCATCCTAAGCAATTGGGATGCGTTATTCTCGACCAGACGCACACGACAGAAGAGGAAAAATGGTCATGGAGGCGGTGCAGATAGAGGAGCGCTCCGGGGTGGATAAAAACAAGGGTAAAAGATAACGAAAGGCGGGGGAAATGGAAGATAAAAAAGTAAAAGGAAAGTCTACTGCATAACTAAGATGAAAAAAGAGAAAAGAGGAACGGAGGATAATCAAGGAAGAGCCTCGGAAATTGTTCCAAACAACACGTGCATAGGTAAAAAGACTCCAGTGTTATCTATGAATCGCACAGGTACTAAAGTTAAACCATTAAAAACTGCCCACCGCACTCATTGGTAGGCTCCGCAATACTATGCGCGCACCTCTGATGTCTCTCTCAGTGCGTTTAAGCTCTTAAAAGAGTGGAACATGCTCCTGCTGGGCGGGCATATTTTAGTAATCAGCATAAAATATATAAGGATGTCCGATCTACTCCCTCCTTCAATGACTGGCAAAAAACCAAGCGCCTTGCATATAGAATAAACCCGAGGATGTTCCCAAACAACACATAAGAAAAAATCTAGAAAATGGGCAAAGCAAGAAAAACCAACAGGAGCACTGGCACGAATAAATAAATGAAAAGTCACAACGATAACCAACAAAAAAAATCGGTAGCATATGCACAATGGTCTCGACATGAAACATTAGAATACACTTACAAGAAGCCTAAACAAACAAAAAGCCAGACCACGAAACCACATACTTTATAAATATGCAATGGACCTCTTCCTCATGCATACCCAGGATGACTAATCACTAAGTGTCGTGCACACCTCGCGATTAAAACACGCAAATAGAGTGAATTAAAATATCCGCCTTATGCGTCACCTGAAGTACTGCATCATCCAAATAGAAAAAATCACTTGTTACTCAGCGAAAAACCAAGCCGGCTGGCCGGAGCAAAATTTTTTGACCAAATAATCAAGCCCCCTGCCAAATTTTTAGTAGGAGTTGCACTACATGATGATATTCGAAATACCCTTTGAATCGACAAGAACCCCTTGGTTCTACTTAAACTACTCTTGATTCGTAAAATAGAATCTTACTGGCCGTTAATAAAGATTACATGTAAAATTTATCGAGTACTTAAACCGCTATCTCGATTAAGAAAATACTTAATCAGAAAAAAACAAGAACAGTGTAACAAAGCGACATAAAAGGGCGAAGAATCATTCCACACAAACAGGAACTACTTTACACATATTAGCGGACGATCCCCCGCTTTTATCAAGAAGCCACATGAGGCCAACACCTCTCCCCAATAATACGTCCACGATGAACCACAAGACACCTCAGTTTTCTTAGATAACGCAAAACTCCAAACGCTTGCCCGAAAGATAAGGAAGGTGGATCGCTTTCAGGGAATTTCCACACAGGCTGTTACAATAACGAATTAGTTATACTAGATCATGAACTGGCACATTGGATGCAATCGTCTTTATACTGCTTCAACATATGGCAGTAGACACCACGTCGATGATTTCGTCACTCCCCCATCCATAAGGTTAGATACGTTAGCGACAAATCCTCTTCGTCTGATCAGGTTTTTTCAACTCTATTTACCAACTACAGTACCAGAAACAACAACAGAACGCCTCCGACGATCTGCGCTGCAACCAAATGTTCCGTCATAACATGTAACCATTAGCGAAATATTTATATTCTTACCTCTTGCCTTGATTGAGTGTGGTAGGTAAGAATAGTTTTTAGTTTAATCTATTATGTCATAGAGTGTCCCAAAGCCACTGACAATGATTCCCCAACGAAGAAGATCTGCTGACGCGGGAGCTTTTATACAAAATCTGTTCAACTATGATATCCAATTTTTTCGTGTCCACTACACATACAACGGTACTTGTGCTGATTTTTACTCCGAATGGACTCAGCATCAACGTATTGAATAATATTATCCCGTCATGACATACATTCGGGACCCTAACGAATATTTAGAAATGGAGTAATAATTATCTCAATATACGTCTATTCAATATCTTTATCACATATTAGTAATTAATTGTAATGGCTTTATCTTGTAGGCTTTGAAGCGAGTATTCATTATGATTAAATAGTAATGTAATTCTACGTTATCTCTGGCTTGTATGTTAACTATTCACACAGACTTAGTGGTTTTCGATGAACACCCTTTATGGAGCTCAGGTGTTGTTTAGAGAAAGGACGAGAACACTGCAATTGCTGTAGAAAATATATTATTATCTACCATGTTCGTTCACCAACTTAACTTTCATTGTGCTCCTGTTTATTAATGTTCTAGTAGTTACTCATCAATAAGACATAAGGAGCATAAAACGGTGTATAGTTATAAACTTATTCATTCAACCCAGTTACCACTATCTGAAAACTCTTGATATTAAATATTATACCCGGTGTTTACATGAATATTTTTCTTACACATTAATTAGCACTTCAAGGTTCCAACATCTTTATCTCAAAATCCCACTTAGAGTATAACAAACACCTTTTGTAACTTTTCTTTATTTGGTCTTAAAAAGACGCCGTTACCTTCTAAAGGATACCGAGATTCAGTCATTCCACAGTAATCTAGCTCTCTTGCTCCAAAAATCTAATGCAAATGAAAGAGTTATTCTTCCTCTGTCGTATACAATTGTATCTTCCATAAGCAGCACCAGTTAATGACTGACACGATTCATCCGAGCGATTAGACCACTTGTATAGTCTGGACGATCGCTTCATATATTCCGTTCGAGACGAGGCCTCAGCGGATGTCTCGACATATAATATACAGCTGGAGCATGCTTGATGAGAGTGCACTTTATATTTGTTATAAATTTGCGGAAAATAGTTAGGACCTGTTTTAGTTGGGCGGTTCCTAGTATGTTCTTCATAATATTTTGATTTGGGTCGTGTAATTAGATGTGGGAAGATAGTATATATAGACCTATAAAATGTGTATTTCTAGCTTCTAATCCAACTACATCCCATAGAAAAGTTTGATTTCCATGATGACTTAATGTTGGAAATGCACATGGGTTAGGTCGGGCTCAGTATTAGTTTATATATTATATATAAGTATATACTATTATTACTATTATGATTAATATTTTTTGATATATATCACAATAAATATAAATTTTTTTTTAATTTTCATAATAAAAATTTGTTGTTTCTGGAGTAAGTAGATCTGAGAAAACTGGTTTCTTAGTATATAACTCGAATACTAAGTAATAATGCAGACCCATCTGTGATAAGAGTATACTATTATTACTATCCCATAATATGATCTATCAAATATAAAAATATGATATATAAAATATATTATCGCATTTTTCATAAATATTTGGAATTCAATTAAATCTATGTATGGGTTATAATAGCATTATACTGACAAATCAAGAGTCTCTGATATAAAATTTCAAGTCTCTGAAAGATATGTATTATTATAATATGGGACTATGAATACTCACTCCCCCCTCGATAAGATGATACGTATATATTAAGCTTCAAATATATAAATATCGCTTTACGTACTCATTAGTATATATAATATATATATTGCAGAGATGGTTCAGTTATTGTTCATAGTAGTTCAGTTTATCAGTACGTAAATTTGGATGTTAGTACACAAATGAACGTGACTTAGGCTATTGAGTATATATATTATGTGATGATACGTATAATCTCTGTTACGATGTAAGACGTGAGTATATGTCCTTTCATGCTCGTATCCCCCCGTAAAGGGTAACGCTGTCGTACCTCACCTCATAAAACATATTTAATAAATTGGCCTAGAAAAACGAATGGTAACTTATGAATATATATAAATTTTGTATAATTACGTATAGATATATCTCGATTTATCATACTACGATAATAATAGAGGAATTACTCGATTCTAAGTCTGAAATAAAAACGATTCACTGTAAGGTATATATAAATATATTAATATTATTATTACATAAATTAAAAATATTTATTAAATATATTAAACATATATTTAATATTATTTTAAAGATTTTTTTGATTATAATGTCTACATAATAATATATATTACATATTATAATTAATATATTTAATATATATATATATTATATATATATATATATATATTTACATATATATATTATAATATATATATATATATTATATATATATATATATATATATATAATATATATTATAATTTATATTAATATATATTTATAATGTATATATATATATTATTAATATATTATATATATATATATATATAATATATATATAATATATCAATATATATTATATATATATATTAATATTAAATTTTAGTTCATTTATGGACATGCCTTCGTGTAATTAGATTCATATATTAATAATATATATATTATATAGATAATATATAAAATAATAGATATATAATAAAGTAAGAAAAATATTAGAATTAATAAATATTAATGGAATAGATATATACTTTATAAAGTATAGAGTAGTTTATATTATAATAATATATATAATTTAATATATAAAATAATATAAATTTAATATGAATATAATAATAATAATGAGGGTCAAAATAAGATATAGAAATATATTTAGTATATAATTAACATGCTATTTAACTTACTACATTCATGTTAAAAAATATTATATTAAACCAATATCATGTATATATTAATAGTAATTCAAATCTATTGATGAAGGGCTCATCAATTCCTGATCAATTTAGATTGAGTTATATGAAAAAATAACTATATAGCCTAAGTTTAAAACTTAGTATATAACTATATATTATAAGTATGTATATATAAGTAATTAAATTGATTAATTAATTGATGTTTAAAAATGATATATTTATTAAATATTTTTTATTTAAAGCGAGCATTAATATAGCATATATATATTATTATTATTTAATATATATACATTATAGTGATATTTGCTCAGAAAAGCTGTTAAAAAGAATTGAAGTTTATTCACGTAGTGTACAGTTGAATATAATTATATACGATAATAAAATGTATCTAGAGTGAGAGGTGACTCTCTATCGTAAGATATCGAAGATGAGCTAAAGGGATAATTAAGTTACTCATATGATGTTAGGGTATGCTACCAGCATTAGAGTTAATAGAGGGAGTATCATCGAGTATATATTATCTGAATGTATGTGGGTGGGATCAAAGTTAATAACATAATAGGTTGAATAGTTAGTAAATAACTGTAGTAAAAAGAAAAAGTTTAATATAGTAATAGATAGGTAGTATCATAGTAGAATCATTCAACGTGCTTATATAATATACTAACGTGGTATTTATGTATATTTTGATGAGGGTATTGAAGACGGTATTAACAGAATTTGTATGATTATATACTATTTTGATTCTAAAATGTTATATCTAAAAATATAATATATTATTTATATATTAATTATTATTTTAAATAACTTATAATTTAGAAAATTTATTATATTATTTAAATAATTTTTAATGATATAAGTTTTAATGTTACTAATCTAGAGAGTTAAAATATTATAATATATGATTGAAATTTAGTATGATATTTGAATATATAATATTATATGAGTAAATGACGTATAGATCCCCAATATAAATATTAGAAATACTTTGATATTATGTATAGATCATATATTACATATAGTATTATAATTAATTATCATTAAGCTTTTATGTAATAAAACATTTAAAAGATATTAATGATAAATATTTGATAAAATAGATAGAGATATAAATAAATATATATATATAAGAGAATAGAGTAATATAATATATGATATATAGGCTTTATTTTATATAGCACAAAAATTAGAAATATCAGTAAAAATGCGTTGATGTTTTTAGGATGGACTAACTAAACTTTGAACTGTATATTAGTTTATGTCTAGATACTCTCTATTACCTAACCTCCCGTTTATCAAGTTGATACATTTCACTGTGAATCGGAACCCAATATAAACGATTATACCTCTCAAAGACGAGCACTTGATATACAATCTAGTGAGGAAGATACAACATTCTAAGTATTAAGAATCTAAGGCAATGTAGAAGATATCTCAATGAAGTATAAGAGTTAAAATAAAACTCAGTGTTTAATATAACATATCATCGAGCAGGAAAGAGACTCTTAACAACAGATTACATATTATATCTCTCTCTACTTATAGATCTCAGATGAGGCACAGAATATATAGAAAAACGAAGTAGGGGTAAGTATGAATAAGACATGGAGAGTGCAGACATGTATTAACAAAACAAATAGTGAATGCTCGGAAGAGATGAAGGGGCCAATCAAAATTATAAGCGAACTCCACTCGTGTGTCAACATAATTTGTAGATAATTCGTGAATAATAAACAAAGGACAAGATTTTACACCGACCTGTAAAGCTAAGAAAAAACATTATAGAATCTAAGATTTTTATGGACGCATCGGCAGAAGAAAGCAAGGAAATTAAAGAGTAATATCCTCTTTCTTGATATAATAACAACTCGTGTTGGAGTCAATGGTCTGAAATAGCATATGTCGGAACTATTATTAAATAACAACATAGAACTTACAATGTGTTTAACTATCAGTTATATAGTAAGATATCAAAGTTGGAGAGCTCTTGAATAAAGGATTGCTGTCAGCCAAACAAGATAAATTTGATAACAAGATCATAAACTCAGTTTAACAAACTTACAAGCCAAATTTATCAATGTAGAAGAGTGTGAAATATATCTAGACTCTATCACCGGGGCTGCCAGCTAAGAATGTGGTAGTTAAAAGAAGATTTGTTAATTATGAACAATTCACAGGAAAGAGAAGCAGAATGCTACTGATTGACAATACTGTCAGAGAAGTACCTGTGTATCTTAAGACAAAACCATCAGTAACTGCTAAATATCACACACAACATAATAGTGTTGACTCCTCGATCATACATATACACAACATAGTACAGAGATAAATAAAATAAATATAAATAAGATAACAAAAGAAGTGAGATTGGATAAAAACGACCTCGATTGAGCATCTCTTTGACCAGTCTCGTCCTTATTATAAGACTCAAAAGGCGTAACGAGCTTATCAATTATTTTTATATGTGTGTGCGAGATATGAACCCGGGATTATAGTGTCCATAGCGCCGTCTCTCAAAATGGATACCGACTGTCGAAAAAAATTACATTAAAGAAGATTTCTATACTATAAATCTTGTGCCTGAACATAACTCTAGAGAACATCTCGTTGCTAGTAAGAGAGTGTGATCTGTGTCTCTCTCATAGTATATAAGAGATAATATCAAAAATTGTCTGGTAATAAGTTAGTAGATAATAGCTAACTGTTAATCCTGCTCATGACATCTGTTGTGGTATTTTGATCGATGATACTAGTAGCGGAAAACTTATAGTTAAGGTTATTTTAATTATAGTGCAGCTCAGTTAAAATACAATTCAGCGTTATATATTATGAGATGTATCTGACCGGTTGGTGTAATATGATATTAAAAGCATATGATACATGTACTGTAATGTTATTAATTTTATTAGTTAATAAGCTGAAAGTCAGTAATAGTATGTATTACACTCAAGATCATAATAATATGATTAAATTCAGGTAGCGATACAATATAGATGCTGCCTAATACGTTATTGACTCTAAGGGAGGTGTAATAGAAAGGAGAGACGTGAGTAAAAAAATAGTTATAATTAGAGAGTAAGGTGATAATACCAACTGAAGGGGAGTATTAATGATCATACTATAAATAGATAGTAGTGACTCAGTGAGGTAAACAAGGAGACCAAACACAAGTCATGCCATGTACCTCAATTGCTTAAATAAGATATAAATGGGGTAAAATAAAGAATATAAGTGTAATATAATAGTAGTAAGGATAGCAGTAGTATTAGTTATCTCCTAGCAGTATCAATACATAAACATTAGTATTACTATGTAACATCAACCCTAGGAGATCGAGTGTCGAAGGAAGAAAGATGCGAATGACTCGGGCTCATAGTGGATATATAATATGAGATTCATAAATTAATAATATATAATCAGTCAATTAACAAGACTGACGTAGATAAAAATAATTTAGAGGGCAAAGAAATACTATTATATACGGGTATATGGCAAAAGTAATCTTCTCATCGGTGACTTTCTCGTAGTATTAGAGTTTTACTATACCTATGAAGGAAATGTGTGGGAAGAAAAAACAGTAGGGCTACTAGTATAGTAAGTCAATATCGATGGCACCGCTGGTCGCAAGACAAAATCCGGTATATGATATTTCATGAGGCGTACAGATAAGTAAAAAAATATAAGGTCGTAGGTGAGTTACGATGAGAGGTAATGTAGTAGTTAAGTAGGTCGCTAAGCGGTAGAATGATAGATATAACCCTGTCTTATAATGGGTAATAACGAAAATATAAAGTAGTTAGAATGATAGTCTAAATAATGAAGCTACCAGGCACACGAACAAACTCCAGTACAAAAGTCCTCGAAGAGAACACCCGAGAAACGAAAAAAAAGCCCGAAGCAGGTAGCCAATAAGTTAAGGCTATAGTTATAAATTAAAGTATATATCGTAGTGGTGTGTAAACGGGGACAAAATATTACTACTCAACTCAGTATAGTGAGAATAAATATAGGGAAGAAATCTAACATTTATAAATAACCTCATAACATCAATATTAAAGGAAAAAACAGAATCAGATAAAGGAAAAGTAAGTAAAACAAAGTAGGCAATAGGTGACGAATATATTTATATTATATATATAAATTTGATATTCTTGATAAAAACAGTCGCAAATTATATTGTATACTACATTCCCAGGGTTCCAACGTTTCCAACCTATTAATAGATGAGAAGGATAAAACATCATACCGAAAAGTAAGGTGAAAAGTATATTAACAAATTTAACGACTTAGATTTTTATACTAGCAGTTAATGTATACACTTTTATAGTCCAAAGAATTATATATTAATACTATTATTATTACTAAGAAATATAATTTAAAATATTAAATAATAATACTAGAAATAAATATATAATTTTTAATGGTATTAATTAAGAAATGAATTAAATATAGAATTATAATTATAAATAATTTTTTTATAATGTATTATGAAGAAAATAGGTTTTCTGCTTATTAAAATTAATTAAAAATTAAGTTATTTAAAATAAAATTGCACAAAATTATGAAAAAATAACTAGCCATTTATAAAAGATAATTAAACTACAGTAAAATAAACAGTAAATAGAAAGAATAGAAGAGTAGATACTTATTTTAAACATTTTTGAAGCAACAAAATTAATGCATACACAAACATATCTTAAATTACAAGCTAATAATTCAAACGAACCTCCTTCATATCTCTGGATTTCATTACGAAGTGTCAAACCCAATGATCCTAATAAGCTCAGAACAGATACTCGCAGCGGGCGTAACATACGTGAGGCTAAAAATTTAACACTTCCTCAAACTAATCAATAATTATTAACCAAAAAATACTCTCTCCCACTCACTTTAATCATTCTTTCCTAGTTTTCTGACAATTGAAACATCGATAAATAATAAATCAACCACTAAAGACTTAAATGTATATATCGATGATAATCGATCAGTGCGTACATTTCAAAAAATATTAATAAAAATGATGAGATAGATATTGATAATCTATATTTCAAAGATAATTAAATATATTAAGTATCAATAAAATTAAATAAAATAATAATTAATGAATATCGTCAATTTAGGTCACTCATTTAAATTTGTTTAATGTTAATCAATTAATGCTGAACAAAAATGAAACGTAATACTAGATTATAGCACATAGAAAAACAAAGAATTTGGGAATCCTCAGAACTCCAAAACAAATACTAATTCATATTTAAAACTCTGTTATTAAATATTTTCAGTTAATTTTGATTAATATTTTAATTAAGTTTAATTTATATAAATTTTTGAAACTTATGAACAAACGTTTGTTGACTAGTTACTCTCTGGAAATTTCCTCAACAGGCAAAGTACCGAAAAATTAACTTCTTCGTATTTGACGAATCAAAGAATCGTAAGGAATAAATTGGTTATCTCTAAGACTCTGGAGAGATTATAAAAAGTAACGCATGTAGCATTTACAGGTCTATTACACACTTACCCTATGTATATCCACTCAACTTATATATAAAAACTAAATCAAATCATATATATAAAATATATAATATAAATCATATTACCATAAATAATAAAAGGAAACTAATCACTAAATATATATAAGGGTAGCAATAACTAAAAAATAAAATCATAGTAATCTAAATAATATAACAGTTCGCAGAGTATCAAATTTAATAATAACCCATTGACTAACTGATATGCTCATCACCCAGAATCTATAATATAGCAGCTAACATGAAACTAGATAACTAAGGTATACTAAAGATAACACATTTATATCGTGCAACACCATACAACTACAAAGATAAGAAGAAATATACTACTACGGACCGTACTCTAAAGAAATCTGAGTAAACACAAATGATAATAAAAATAATAAACTTAATATAATATATAGTACAGAATAGCAAATGCAGAATACCAATAGCAGAGGATATAAATACTAATCTATTCAAGAATATTAAACTCAGAACATGTGTATATGAGTGTTATATATATAGGGATTTATCTACCTAGATAATGAGATAGAAAATACAAAGAAGGCACCCTAAAAGACAAATAAAACATTAAAATATATTATATATAATATATATATAGAAATTATAAACATAACAAGAAATAAAAATAAGGTCTCAATCAAATAGACCATACCAAGTAACCTTATCTACATATAATATGACTATATAAAGCTCTCAATAATAAGATAAATTAAAAACAACCAAAAATATATATATATAAAATACATGAAAATCATAACTCATAAAAATAACAAATATATATAATAATATAAGATAAATATATTATATATAATAATATATATAATAATATAATAAATAATATATATATATATATATATAATATATTTAATATATAATAAATATAGAATATATATAATAAATATTATAAGTAAATAATTAAATATATAATAAATAAATAATAAAAATACATATATATAATATATTAAAAAAAATAAATAACAATAAGAAAAAAACAAATATAAAATAACTCCAAATATCTCCGAATATTATGACTATTATATATATATAAGGTAATTAACACATATAATAATAATATATATAGAATATAGTATTAAGAAATTATAACATATATATATCATAAATAATAATACAATATAATTATATTATCCAATAACTATATATAAGTAGTAGAACAAATAAGCACCAAAAAATAACATAGATAAACCAATATAATAATATAAATAATAAAAATATGAAAAAAAAATCATAATATAGTAAAATAATATATATAATAAGATATATTAAAAATATATATATAAAATAATAATAGATAATATATATATATATATATATTATACTTCACGTTTCCACATTATAAGAATCATTCAGTTGGGTTAGAAAAGATTTACATAGCCCTTTTGAGTTCAATCTTTCCATCATACGACTACTCTGATATACTTCTTGGTCCCACCAGTTATATCAACCTTTATATGAGTGCACGCTCTCACTCCCCATAAAGACGATTCAACTTCAGACAGCCCACGCTGCTAGAGGATAGAAAGGAACGCCTCAAGGGGAACCCGGAAGAATACAGTAGCAAGCAAACGGATGCTGGGCACACAATTCGCAACGCCCGCGGAAAGGAACCTCAGGTCCCCTCTCAGACGAGAGAATGCATCAGCTCTATAGAAAGGTTATGTGGTGTTACCTCTAGCCTACAATAAAAGAAACTGTTAACGTGTAGTCTCCGACTATCCTATTAGTTACGAATCTGCGACGTATCGAATATGCGCAAATTGACACATAATAGCTATACGTACATATTTCCCCACCGCGTAAAATGTAATATAATATAACATGAAATAAGTATCAAGAATAAATAATAAAATAATAAAGTAGTAAAATAATAATAAACTTAGAACTATTAATCAATAAATAAATATTAAACGCTCCAATAGTCAAGAGCCATAGTGAATATATATAACCAAAAATATGAAGAGTTATCAGATAGACTATAATTAATAAACTAAACTCTAATAAGAATAGAATAAATAAATCAATAATAACAATACAATTACTTGTAACAATGCAAATTCACATAAAATATTATATATTAAATATATATAGAATAAATATAATAATATATATTATATATATATATATTATATTGAAATTTTATATAGCAGTACAGTACGTTAGGGTGGAATGAAAAAACTGATATTTTTTATTCAGTAATTTACTAACTGGGAACTGCTATTGTTAAATTCATGAATAAGAATTGTAAATACCGTTTAAAATTCGGAAATGAACGACAATATATTAACAAAATAGCTAATTTAGAATATGTATTATATGTTTTTTTGAAAAATATGCAAACAATATTCATAAAAGCTAACCGTGAAAAACTATTCACTTGTAAACATGGGAAATAAAAAAAAAGGTTACTAAATAAATTATCAACTAAAATATGATGTAAAATGTTATGTAAAAAAATGAATAGTATTATTACAATGATAAAACACACATTAAATTGTATCGACAATTATTACCGGTTTCCCAAAATAAGTGTAAAGTGTAGTGGTTTTTGACAACTAATAATTAAGCAATAATGATAAGTGAGAGCAATTATAGTTTGCCACTGGGGGTACTAATATTTATTTATAGTACGTAAAATGTATGTTTAGTTATACATGTAACCACATATAAATTGGTCAACCTATAATAAATTTGTTTACAATTGTACCACCACAAATATATATACATTATTATTCTTTAAGTATTTTCATAATGACAACAGAAAACACTTTTAACTATCCCAACCACATTGTTTCGCCACCTGTTTATACTTATTATACGTGACATGATCATAAAACCTGTTTCATTTTACTTTATTTGTCATTATGGAGTCGGCGTTAGTAATTAGGAATGGTTAGCACGTGTGTATATTGATTTAATTGTTTATTTGATATATGCATAATACCTTAATAATAAGAATACTCATCGTTCTGATCTTTAAGCCTAATAAATATGCGTCTACGTCGTCATACTTGTACATCAGTTATATACAACTAGATGAAAAACTAATGAATATTTTATTGTTTTTGGTTCCCTACAAGAAAAGCTAAAAGATAAGTTTTTACACTATACTTATGAAGATCATAATGAATTATAATTTTCATGAAGAACAGACTCTTAGTCAAAACAGCTGTGAGTAGAATATAGAAATGCATGACAATAATTCACTGAAAAGTTGATGGTTTTATAGTGATTTAAATTTTTCATTCATAAATTACTAGTTGTGAATTATTGATATTATTTAAAAAAATATTTTATGAGATAGTACAAAAGTACTTGATAAAATAACTTGATAAGACAAATTAGAGTATAATCCTTTAAACAAGTGAAAAATTAAATTATTAAATTTATTAACTCCAGGAAAGTGCTAAGAAAGTGGTCTGAAATTGTTTCTGCTACGATATATAATAAATAAATAAAATAAACAAGATAAAAATGAAAATATAAAGATAAAATAAAATAGCGAAAATAAAATGAAAAATATATATACAAGATGAAAAATAAAAAAGAAAAATGAAGAAAAAAGAGATAGTAAAAAAAGAAAGGACAAAGAGAAGAAATTATCTACATGCAGAATTGTTGGAAAAAAAAAGAATCCACGAAAAGTTCCTAGAAGTAGACAATTTGTTTCTATATTAAACTTAATTATCCTACCAGAGAATAGTTCTATAAAGAGATGTTATATATAAGAAAAATAAATACTGAAATAAAAAGAGAAAACATATTGGTAAAGAAGTAAGAGATATTTATGAAGTGAAAAGAGTGTTTAGGATTACAAATATGCTGGCAGAAATATAAATATAAAAACTGAAACGATAGGGTGTACTACGAAGATGGAGCTGGATGAAGTATATTACACTGGCTTAGAAATGGAAATGTCGAGAGAAATGTTGAATAGAATTCATATCACTGCAAATTTTCATAAATATGCAGTGTATAAGAATAACTTTCTCCAGCTACTTGACCTTACGTTTTATTATCACGCAGAACTAAATCGAATATCACAATTTTTTTATTGTTTGAATCAGTTTCTGATAATACCTAATAATAGCATTAACAATTCCTTCTCCTTGTATCTATTTATCTTTTACTTGTATTTAATTTTGGTACGAAAGAGATATTAACATAAGCAAGTTAGATTAGCATCAATAAGAGAAATTAAATATAATGACCATTATTTCTATACTTCAGTATCCGTTGGTTGAATAATGAAAATACATATATGACTTGTATTCTTTAGAGAGCAACTTTTTCAGCGTAGATTATTCCACAATTGCCTATGTAAGAAAAATTCATTTGCAATTTAAAAGTTGATAATAATATTTCGGATATTTTCTAGGAATCATTTAATTTAATTAAAGAATATGTTAATTTATGTATTTATAATTTCATGTTTAAATAAAATATTTAAAGAATAAAAAGAGCTCTATTCCATAATTCGGTCAATTAAAGTAGAATATATGATCTTCATCCTAATTTCACACCAGATAGGTTTTTCATTTCAGGAACTGACATGATATTTAACCTAATCAAGAGAAAAAATCAGTATTATGGGCGGCAGTAAGTCTGTCATAGACTGTAGCTGCTACGCTATGTCTTTGGAGCAATGATCAAATATACAATACAACTTACAGTTTTTCTAGAATTAAATAACTAGATGATAGATTGACAGCGTAGACAGCCATAATTTTAGACCAGTTAGAGATTCGAAAGACAGATGAGTCAATATAATAAAGATTAGGCATATATCAAAATAACAATTAAATAATAAAAAAACTTAATCGTAGCTACCAGATACTAACATGATATCGACTCACAATGATAGTAACATAAATAGAGAAATAGAATAAGCTAAACAATATAGTTTTTGCTTATATGCGTGATATAAGAAAGGTGGCGAAAAAAGATGGAATAAGTGGGAGAGATAAATTGTATATCGGTAGCAATTATTGAAAATATTAAAGAATTATAAATGGAAATTGTTGTAAGAAAATAACAAAATTTAGAAAGTAAAATATATATAGGCTTGACCTTAAAATTTATGTGGTTTAACGAATTAGACTATAGCACGACGTAACAAACATACATTATTACGAGTCAACGACCCTAGTCTAAGCACTCTAAAATCGTTTAGTACCCCCAAGTGACTAAGGGCAGACGTGTACTTAAAATCCAATCTTCATGCCAGAACAGCAAAAAGTGCAGAAGGATTGAGAAAGAATTGTGGATATGTGGCAATGAAGTGTCACCAGAAACACATTAAAGACAAACATCGGATCCTCTTGGCGGGGAAGCGACGGTACGAAAACGTAATTTTCGTAAGCAATATCTCCACACATCTTTAAAGAAGACGAGCTCCCCTCGATCTCTAGTATCAAATGAACGGCAGCCTATTCCGCAGGAACGGCCTAATTAATAAGATTCGACAACACCAGAGAACTCGTTCATCAACTTTTGCGTACAACAGTGACCACCGAAGAAGATAAGAGTATAAGCCGAATGACAGCAACATCAGAGCAATAGTAAATATGCCTACTCAATATTACGTAGTGCCGTAACATAAATTATATCCTCATAGACTCTTTGTATATATATATATATTCTCATATTATAGATAAATAAGATTGATGAGAAATTATATATGTTAATATTATCATCTAATTGTAGATAGCAATAATAAGTACGACAATAATAATAATATCTAAAAATAATATAAGAAAACAACCCATTTTACGGAGATTATACGATAATTAGATACACAAGGTAGAAAACATAACATTCTAAAATTGCATATAACTTATAGCGATACACGCGCACATCACCATGTTTTAGATTAAAATTAATTACGGGAAATTGCAAGAAATGTTAATCAAACCGTTAAAGCTCTTCTGATTACCGTTTATCTCCGACGCGATGACCATCAACTCGTGTCCTCACTTCCGTTAAGAGCGCGGTCTACCGTTTCCGCACCCCCTAAATTGACGATAACAGGAGCAGAAATCGGTATTTTATCTCAAATCACCCACCCACTTTTAAAAATTTAAATTCAACCAGCAAAGGATCTTAATAGATATGTATGAATAATTATTCAAAATAGTCCAGTAGCATAATGGAAAAAGACCTCTACCCGTGGCTAATTGTTAAACGAATAATATAAAGAAGGTATATCCGAGTGGAAGATATTCGTTATGTAGTGGCTGAAAATATATAGAGTATGTCTAGTAATTATGTTCCATTACGTGACACCGGATTAATGGTGTTTGCGTATATGGTTATGTAGTTGATAGTTCATCCAGATGGCCGCTCATATATGCAATATAAACAAACACACTTCCATTATTCGGCTACGTATATATCTAAATCACAAGTTTAAATTTTTAGTTTTTTTGGTAAATGTACTGTTAAGGGCTTAAAATTAAGGTACTAAAGAATGTTAACTAAAAACATAATATTTTCGATACTACTTATAAATACAATTTAAAGGTAAAAGGTTAGATATAAAAAATTTATGATACAACGACTTTTAAATTAACATTATAGTAAATTAAATATGTGATATCACCCAATGATTACATTAATACTTATACTAGACTTTAGAAATTAGATGTATGTATTTATAATACAATTCAAAGGAATTTATTTGCATTAATAAATAAACCATTTAGGAAGTAGTTAAATAATTAGACTTCAATAGCTTCATCCACTATCTCCGTCGGTTAACCAGGAGTGAATATACATAATGTAATCATCAAACATTGTTGTTGTCGAACATTTGTCAAACGTAACCAACATTTATACTAGATGAAAGGCAGATTATTTGTCATAAAATCAGCGATATATAAAAAGTTAGGTGAAAACATATACCGAGTTCTTCCAAACAATGACATTTAATCAGTTTATCAGAAAGGATCTACCAAGATTCATGGTTCATACATACATCATAACAAGGGATAAAACTAACTCCCTCTATTTTATACGTTAACACACCAGTCGTGCTCCAACTATGAGTTATTAATATAAATGGCTCAGATTTGTATTCATACTTATTAGAGAGCACAAGTGGACTGTTAGAAAGTTATCTTCTTAAGTGCAAGGTAATAAAAAGGGAAGACCCACTAGGATAGGAAGGATAATTAATCTCTAAGCGACTTGCTTATGGACCGTGACAGTGACCAATCATAAATGCAAACAAGTATAAATGCTTTGGAATGTGGTAGCTACTGATAAATCTTGAAAAAATAAAGACAAGGTCCCATAAAAGCAAATAATATCATTAGGTACTGTAAGACAATAAGTTTTTCTCCACTTGCTGAAATAAATGCTTTTACACAAATATTGATTAAACTTTCCCTCCAAACAACTTACTGTGAGAGTACAATCCTGAAAATCATAGAGGGCAATGTCTGATAAAGCTTTTGATGACTCCA
>JABUQX010119703.1:22500-26842 GCA_015478945.1 Trachelipus rathkii | reverse complement strand
TATATATATAGTATATATATATATATATATATATATATATATATTATATTATATATATTATATATATATATATATATATATATATATATATATATATATTTAAATTTAAAATGTCAAAGAAAATTTGGATGGCAGAATGAGTATTAAGTCAAAAAATAAATAAGAAGATTTCCTTACATTATAAATAGTCCTAATTAAATAACAAAAATGAAATACCAAAGAATATTCAATTCTTAAAGATACAAGAAAATAGCTACTGCTATGAAAAGATTCGGATAAGATATGGGATGTCCTTTAGGTGTTATGAACCATAAAGTGTATGAAATGACGACGGCGAATGGGGTCCAGTTGTGAACAATCAAGATATGGTGAACAGATTGCAGGGTTTGGCGACGGTAAAATTTGCAGATGGGAGAGGAGAGTTCCGGTGACATATATAGTAGTTTAGAGTGATATTGGTGTGGCCAATACTGGAGGGAGTGCATGTTGGATACGTGTAAGCACTTTCTGTCGTGGTGGAGAGGAAGACCAGTCACTCAATGTTCAGCTTGTTTTTAACTTCGCCCGCTGATCATTCGTCCAGCACTCCTTGCCAATAAGATCGAAAGCCTTGTCGGAGAGCAGGATGGTAATCAGTTGATGGGAGGCGTCCTTGTCGAATGGCATCTGGGAGGTACCTGGAACAGCTCCGAAAAGAAGGTGGACATTTCTTCAAAGAGTTTCATTTCATTGCTTAAAGTATATTCCTACATGAGAGGGGGTCCAAAATAGTATGATTTGTTTCTTACGGGAATGGAGCAGCCGAAGAAATTTTTGTACGGCGGATATCATTGTGTTTTTAGAATAAGGAGTTTTAAGCGCCTGGAGCGCGCTGAGCGAATATGAATAAATGACAAAAGAATGGTCTTGGTTAAGGAATAGAGTTCGAGAAAGGGCAATCTTTATAGCCATTAATTCTGCCGTAAAAATTTAAGCAGGAGTAGGAAGCGTATGCGAGGGGGTGTGGTCAGGAAATACAGCAGACGCACCCACACTGTTTCCTGTTTAAGAGCCGTCAGTAAACACGTGGTACCAACTATGAACTGCGAATGAGATGCGTTGGATGCCTTTACCGTGCCAGGAAGGTGGCGATTTTGAGAGAGAGAGGTCAGGACCATGCAAATGGTGGGAGCAGGGAATAGCCAAGGTGTATACCTTTCGTCATAAGAGAAAGGCAGCACCTTTTGCAAAGGAATGTTAAGGATATTAAAGATGTTTTAAACTATTTGCAAGTGGCCAGTAATTAGAATTCTGAGGTATCTCCTGCAGAATCGCTGTCAGAGCAGACGGTATTGGGGTTTGAAAGCGAAGATAGCTTGTGCACATGATGTATTCCCTTTGAATAGAGAGTGACATCACGTTGGATTCAACTCAATGCTCACCGGGGGGGACGATCGAATGGGTCCAGTGGAGATGCGGATCGCCTCGTTTTGGATGGGATCTAACAGGCGTAGTAGAGTTGGGGAGAGCTAACCATATACACACAGTCATAGTCCAGCTTCGATCGGGCTAGGGCGATATAGAGAAGTAAAAGGGACTTGCGATCAGCACCCAATTGTTTTGAGGCGCTGTGACAAGTCTTTTTCAGGAGTTTAATATGCGGTGCGTATGTTAAGTGGTCACTAGAATGAGTCCTAGAAATTTGACCTGCGAAGTTACAGGAATGGGCGAACTAAACTTTCATATGTAGGGAGCCCTGTGTTAAGGCAACCCAGGGAAAAGAGGGTTAGAAGATCTACAAGGATCTTGGACTTAGACGAGGTGACAGAATCGCCCCATAAGGGGTGGCGGAGGTAGAAGTCTCCTAGTATAACAACCGGAGTAGGGAGCTGCTTAAAAAGATCAGCTAAGTCGACCTTAGTAAATTCACTACTCGGAGCAAAGTAGATCGAGCAGATAGTGAGGTCGGTAGACAAATGAATTCATGCTGCCACTGCATGAAGTTTAGTTTGAAGAAGGACTAGAGAATAGGGAACAGATTTATGAATGTGTATTCCTGCACCTCCCCTATCATTGTCACCTCTTTCTATAGAGGTTATCGGCGATTTATATTCCGACGATTTAAAGAAGTCGCGATGACAATAGTCGAAGTTCCTGCAAACATATGCATTTTGGCGTACATATGTTTATTAGTTGAACAAATTCAAAAATTAGAGTGTTAGCCACTATGCCCACGACAATTCCATTGAAGGAAAGTGGTCATGCTGAGTTGTTATAAATTACTATGATGATGGTCTTTTTTGAGAGACAACTGTCCCTATGGGACTTGGGGTAGTGTTGGAGGTGGATTCAGATGGAGAGGAAAGGCTGAGACGTGGGTCTCGACGAGGAGGGGCAACAAATCCTGGTGGTAAAGAATAGTCATATAACAGAGATTTGGGTTGTACGACCGCTTTTGGCTAAGTTTTCAGTGGTATTTGGTGAAGGGGCTTCGCCATGAATGCGAGATAAATTGAGTTCAACCAAGTCCATATTAAGTGTGGATTTGGTTGTTCGTTGGAAGAGCAACCAAAATGCCCATGTTTAGGAATTGAAGAGGTATCATTATCTACTAAGCAAGCAGATTCATAAATGTGTGAGGGATATGGAGTTTCCATGAAAATGGGGGAAGGAAAGTGTCATCGGAAGGGTATTGTCTTTTTGAAAAGGTGTTGGGGTTGCGATATTGGGTTCCAACATAGGATTCGTTGGGTTGACAAGGTCTGATACCGGAGATTTTGCCAGTAATTCCTCATGCCAGTGATTTTGGGAGATTGGACAATTTGATTTAAGAATGGAGACCTCTGGGTCCCTTTTCATGCCTCCAACAGATCCAGAACGCTTAGAGCGTTTGCGGCGTTTACGTTGGACAGTTTTCCATTCGCCTTTCTCGGAAGCATTAGAAAGGGAGTGGGTCATCACATCAAGCTCTATTTGGGAGCTGTTATCCATTTCATCCGCTAAGGAGAGTAGAATCCTTTGGGGAGTGCTGATATAAGAAATTCGGAAGAAGAGTTATAGGAAGACTCAGAAGAGCTGGAGTAATCTTGCAAGCTATTAGAGGGTTGATTTGTGGGTTGTTCAATAGCTGTGATTGTTTGAGTACAATCTATTGAAGTCATTTGCTTTTGTCTCTGGAATGGACTTATGGCGAGGTCTCTTCTGAGTTGCATTTTTTTTGCGTCTGGGGTTAATGTGCTTTTGTTTAGAAATTCGGATGCTTTGTATTTTAACGAATAATCTTTAGCTTGGCGATTATTCTTTTCTTTGTTTTTTGGAACATCTTGGAGCATATTAAGGGACAAAAGACAGTACTTTTGTGTGTTTGGAGAACCTATTGGGTAGGTATGGGACAGTGTGACTTGGCAGGAAATGTTTTTCCAAGTTTTGTGTTGGATGAACCAACTTAGTTTCATTGTTGGTTTGTTGAAAACTAGTATTCGGGATTGGGTTGTTGATGGCATTTTGGACTGGAGATTAGATCAAGGGCTGCTTTTGCACTATTTGAAAAGTCGGTAGTGTGGGCAATACAAGCAGACAGGTTACAGTAACTGTCCGAGTTTCGCTGGGATTTGGAAGAGGAGTTCTACTGGGATTGGGTTGTGTCGGTGGATTAACACGCTGAGGCATGGGGACAGCTGCAATTGTAGCGTAAGATTGCCTTTGTTTTGTAGGATATTTTTCATTGAGCTGGCGTATGGCATCTCTCCTGCTCAATTTATGTATGGTACACAACTAGAAAACCTCTTGCACAAATAGGTAAGACGGGCATTTGAAGGAGGAAGCACTGTGAGGTCCTCCACAAGTTTTACAGTGTGGTGTATTTTCACAGGGAGTGTGAAATAATTCTCCGCAGACTGGGCATATGTCATCCAGTCCCCTACAGTATTTTAGGGGATGACCAAACCGTTGACATTTTAAGCAACGTCTGTGTCGGGGGATAAACGTGCGAGCATTGTAACTTGTGAACCTTATTTTCACCTTTATATGTGGATGAGGGGTATTAAAAGTCAGCAGTAAACGAGGAATTGGGGTGTCAGGCGAGTCCCAACTAGGGGTAAATCTATAAATGTTTGTAACGGAAAATCTTTTCTGTTAGAGGTTTCTCAAAATGACAGCTGTATCTTCATCTTTCTGTCCAAAAGAATAAAGTGCTTTTAGATGCGTTTCTTATTTCATCAGGAGTAGAAATAAGAGGAATGTTTGCGAGAGATTGTCATGGATGACAAAATAGAACTTTGATTCCTCTTAGTACCTTGAACGAGAAGGAACCCATTTCTCATTAAGGTGACCGGAGGGTCTTCAACTCCTAAAGTTTCTTCAA
>JABUQX010119703.1:0-17500 GCA_015478945.1 Trachelipus rathkii | reverse complement strand
CCCCGTGGATGAGGGTAAAGACTAGAAACTGGTCTTTTTGTTCGCCTATGACTGGGCCATCAATTGTAGGGGACCCGAACCTTCGAGTTAACCGCCGCGGGAGGCCGTCCTGCACTTTGGTGTATAATCTTGGGCTCCGACGTGAAGATATGTAGGTTCCGTGTGGTACATGGGGAGTAAACTGACGTCGAGTTCCGGGAGGCTCTTCCGAGGTCACATACACAGCCTACCCTGCGGAGTAAGGTCCGGGAAGTTGTGTGGGTCTCTGGTTTGTGACCTGTTGTGGGGAGAAGGACTACCCATCCTTATGATATATACGCTTTTCCGGTACATCCTCTTATTTGCTTTTATGTTTCATTTGTTTTATTGTTATATTTGCTCAACTATGGAGATGAAGTCTGTGGTTTAACTTATATGATAATGGCTTGTAAAGATTATACGTTGTTAAACAAAGTCATTCATAATTACCAACTGTCAGGCACCCCACCTGACCCAACCTCGGTGCCTCCTACTCCTAGACCAGCAGGTATTATTCTTTTTCCTTCTACTACTCCTGCAAGTCATTTCCGCAACCTCAGCGATTCATCGCCTGGTACGCCATTGACACCCCTGAAACCCAAACGGTCGCAGCAATCCCATTCTCATTTTTTTACACCATATGCTGATTCCCCTCCGGGAATACCAGCTGATATATCATTCCATATAGTAATTGATAACAAGGAGACATAACATCCTGCCTCCTCTGCTTTAATATTTAACCATCATTTCGAATCATTTTCTTACTACGCTTCACTTATCGTCTAGATCTTTGTTTCTATTCAGAGTTTACCACCTATCATGTTCTCTATTATCGATTGTAGCTGTTGGCAACTCATAAACCTACTACTGCATTTATTCTTGCTGCCTTCTTTCTGCTTTCTTTCACTCATTCAAGATGAGGTCCACACAACCTCACAGTTTACTAACACACCTTTCTTCACAACAGTCCAGAACTCGACTCACTATTTCGACCAAAATACGCATATATTTTCCCTAAACAATCATAATAATTACCCTTAACTACCTACAGTTACCTCTATCAACCTACATTATATAAGATATCTCTTATTGCTCTTCCTCAATCCGCGAACTATACCTCATAAAACGTTTTGTTACACACTTCAATCAATATTACCATCTCGCCTATATATTTTTACTGGGATTCGACAATTAATTTTATTATTTCATTCTTAGATATCGTTTTTAAATCACTTAAGGTGACTCTTTTTACCAGGGGATACAATTTGATATGTTATGGTTTAATTTTTCAAGACTTTTTGAAACTATTTCTAGAATACCAATTGGTTTCAAATTTATAATTGACTCTATTTTCGACAATTACTTTCAGCAAATTTACACAACATCTCAGAGTAAATTAACAGCACTAAGGATATTTTGTATATGAGGTTTCCTCTGGGGAAATCAAGTTACAAATTTCGAGGTTAAAATTGATGTGGTTTTCAAACATTTACACAGTTTAAATTAGATTTAGATTTTCGAGTAAACAAAATTTGAATATTTTACATTAAAGAAATCCTTACTTTCTGCTCATAAGTAATATGATCATAAAGTCGGTGACTGCATTGTTACCTATATGAAGACATACTGAAGGTTTCCAAGTATCTGACTGAGCATAAGATTTATTTAGAATCTAGACCTTTCATCATCCTCCTATTTCATTATAATGCTCATTTCTTCAGGAGCAGCCATACAAGATACAATTTGGTATTGTCCCAAAACTGGGGAACCCGGATCTTCAGTGTATGAATCTTGTTTATATTTGGCTTTCAAACGATTCCTTAGCATGATGCTAGCGTAAACAGTCTGGTTTAATATGAGTGAATTTTCTTTAATCATAACTCAATACATATTTCTTATATTGGTTTTATTTGTAATCCACTTTATTTTATTTTTACTTTTATATTTTATTATAATGTTTTAATGTTTTCATTAATTGGGTAAGTCTTGAAATGGGAAGTAGGTTCTTAACCAGAAACTAGGTCGGGCTAATAAATAATTTAAAATGGTCAAATTCGTTTTGGTTATCGCTATGTGTGTGTTGTATATAGTATATATATATATAATATATAATATATTAATATATAATCAATAAATAACTATTGTATATATTATAATTTTATTATATATATATCTATGTATATTTTATTAGTTGTATTATATATTCTATGATATTATATATTATAATGTGTGTGTGTGTTGTGTGGTTATATATTTAATATATAAGATAATATATATGTGAATAATTATAATCATATTATTCACTATAAAAAAAACCTTTTTATCCGCTATTTGACGTGATTGAGACATTCTACATAAGAAACTTAAATAATTATGACACAGCAAGCACGTAAATTTTGACACAATCGTTTCGCAGTTAAAATGCAAAGTAACTGGCAGATACTTTGAAAATTTTCAAGTACAAGAGGGCAAGTACAAGTACACTGTTTTAAAAAAACTGCAAGTCAGTACAGTACAGTATCCAAAAATGTACTTTAAGTCATACAAGTCAGTACTTGACATTGAACGAAGCCTTTATATATATATATATTAGATAGTTTTATATTATATATATATATTATATAACTCTATCTATATATATATTATATAATCATTATATAATAATTATATATACTTAATATTATATATACTTACTATATTATATATCATAAATGCTAGAAGATCCTTAATATTAATATTCAAATCTCCGCCTCTCATACCTAGAATTTAAACAGTGGCTGTATAGATGCAACACTCCAAATAAGCCCTTACCTCCCTCACTCTAGCATATCATCAACGTGTTTCAACAATTCCACATCCACTGATTCTTCGTCACAGTCATCTGTAACATTAACAACGCCTTATTGCAGGTCCCCCCACATTCTCTTATTCAAAAATCGCTTCATATCCCTGAAAATAACGAAAAAATGGCTTTCTTATTTTCACAATAACCGTTTTGCCAAGGTTCTACACAAAAAACTATCACTCGTTAATTCAAACGGCCGTCACAGGGCGCTTCTTTTCCATTCCATTTTCAATCTTATTCACAGCAGACCTGCTCCTAACCACTCAGCCTTATACATACGAGATGATATCACTTATCCATCCTATTAAATCATAGCATTTCCACGCAGGAATGATGCGAAACATTACAGCAACTGCTTTACTCTTGCAACAGGAATAGACCGGCCTCCCCTCAATCCATCATATCACCTCTAACCCACCGACGCCACGAAATAACTCCTACTAATACTCAATAGTCTATTCCCTGAACTATATAAATCTACTCTCCCTAAACCAACCAAAAAATACCTAGATTATATGCATCACATGAGTTCTCCCCACATCGCCAATAACATATCAACCCAACGAAATAAACACACTCCGAACCCTTTCCCAATACAACTTCAGTGACAACCCTTACCACCACTTATAAACAACTCTTAGAACTATAAAAACGATGTTCCCCGCAGGTTTCCACAGCACTATCAAAATACACACCGCCCTTCCGATTTCACTGGATGCAACAAACCCCCATGCAACCTTATTACTGACGAGTTACATCCTTACTATCTAACCACTTCGCGAGATGGAGATGGTGGGGGACTTCATTCTCACAAAACTAATTCCAACCCACCAATGTCTACAAATATTGCCACCTCCGCAAACACAGACTTAATCCACTTTCACGCTAAATTCTATAATGGACATCCACACATTTTCCCCCTCCTTCCAAGTAGTCAATGCCAATATTCATCAACTTAACTACACGGACCTACAAAAACCGCCCAATAACATTACTTTACTCCTCTTACAAAAAATCCATAGAAGAAACCTGTCAGAAGGGCCAAATGGACCTCGCCAGGGCCATCAGGTCACACCCACTATTTACAAGAATATATAGATTTCAACTAGACATGCTCTCCCACTTGCACAGATGTCCATTTCCAGGAATGATAGAGATCTTTGGGGTGCTAAATCTACCGAGCCCCTCGTGCGACTTCTCTATAATCTTCCTTCCCACCTTGTGTATACCAGCCAAGAGCGGTGGCGGCTTCTGAACGAGTGTGGCGCCATTGAAGGGGCCAGGCAGAAGTATTATTTATATATTATATATATTATATATTATATATTATATTTATATATTATAATTATATATATAATATATAATATATTTTATTATTAATTATTATTTTATATTATATTTATATAATATTATTATTTATTTTATTATATATAGTATAATATACTATTTTATATATATTATATTATATATATATATATATATTATATTATATTTATATATATATAAGTCTCTATTATATATATATATAGTATATATATATATATATTAAATATATATTATTCTATATATATATATATATATATATATTAATATATATATATATATTTTATATATATATTATATATATATATATATATAGATATATAATTATTAGTCGAATAAGAATGAAAGGATCATGAAAGATCATCGTACCCCGGTGTAAAAAGATCTGGAAGATTCCTTTGGTGTGATAGCGATCTCTCCCGGTACCCTTTATTTGTGCTCATGATTTAATCTCGTTATCCACGATGATGATAGTTGGGACTACGTTCTAGGTGTCTTTGATTACAGCCCTCTTTGTTGCTTCAGTATGGTGCATCTCCTTGACTTTCGACTAACAGAGTGACTTAATTTAACATCTCATGCATAGAAGCAGCGAGTCAACCAATGTATGGACTCGAAATAACTTCTTGAGTAGTACCTTGTGTAAGATGGATGTGTTTCAAAAGTCTCGTATACGCCAAATAATTAAGAGAGCGACACTTTACTGCTTCGGTTACAATTGGACATTCAGAAATCATACAGAGAGTGAAAGGATGAAACCGTGCAAGAATCTATATACCACAGCACTCTCTAATTATGTCTTCCACTCACCTAACTCAGTAGGTAGGGGATAATTTGAACTCATCTCAAGATAGTTAACTGATCAATTCTTCAAGCAAATGAAGAAAAACAAGATCCTGTTCAGGAGCTAAATTACTTGCAGGTATAAATGGAAACAATTTGTAATATGACGAATCTCAACAAGCTCCCCTTTTGAAGATTTCTTGAAAATCTGAAAAGTTAAATACCAGCCAGAGATTTACACTGATCGTACTTCTTCAATTTATTACTAGTACTCAATACTTAGAGGTATGGTAAAAAGTTCAGGCTTACTTGCGAGACTTTTTGACATGCTAAAACGAAATGGTTATATGGAAAAGTGAAGAAGGAAGTTCTGCAGAATGCCCAATTACTTATGACATTGAAGAGATTCTTGAAAGACTGTTTCATATAACTAAAATACTGAATAACAAAATAAAGTTTTCATATAGTCTTTATACGAAAGTAAATGAAAACTCAGATCATGAATCCAGCATTTATAAACCGCATATTCCAGATTTAAATTACAATGATGGTATGTGGATAACAGAAGGTAACAATATAGGAAAAATCATTGGCAATATAAAGGATCTAAATAAGCTGATGATAATTCAATAGTGCTAGTACCTTTGGAAGCACCTCCGGAGGTAGGTAAATCTCTGAACGAAATGAAAAAGATCGAGAATAATAATATAAGTGTAACAAACATTCAAAGATCTGTGAAACTGAATGAAACAAGCGATATTATAATGAAGGACTTCAACAAAAATAACGAACAGTATGAATATGACACAAAACCTCAAAGAATAAGCAACAGATTTATTAAAAGATTCAGTTTCATTGATCAGGACTAAATGGAAAAGAAGGGACGAGATGGAATAGAAGGATTGGAAACAAAAAGAAGAAAATTGAAGAGAAAAGTTTATGCTCTTTTGCCGCCAACAGAAAGTGGATCGAATTTGGAAGAACAATTACTGAGCAGTTTATCTAGGAAAAATTACATACCTATGCCAATGAAGATTTTTAAGAAGTTGAAGAAAATAAACTAATAACTACAGGAACCTATATATATATATATATATATATATTACTTAAGCCTATTACTTTATAAGATTATCATATTTATATATTTTATTATTATATATAATTATATATTTTTTAATATATGTATATATTATATATATTATATATATATGATAATATATATATATATTTATATATATATATAAAATCCTCCTTATTTACTAACTTTCAAATTTGAACTAACAAATAATTTTGTTCTAATATAATAATTAATCATTGAAAATGCGGTATGAAATATCAGTTTAATAGAAGCTCGATAATGTTGATTAAATTGGAAATTTAATTTTATTTCAAATTAAGAGAGGAATAGTTCTGTTTTGTCCAATTAGAGTAGGTTAATTTTTTAATCTGGTTACCTTTTATACTATTATCATTGCATTAACCTTTAGCTTTTCAGAAACAGGTTTTTTTCTAATGAGGTATTTTTATTTATTGCTTTCGAGCCTAGTAATAGCTAAGACTCATGAACTTTTGAAAGGATGTTTTAGAAAATAAAAATAAAAAAATCTCTTTTTTTCTGGATTATGCTTTGTACTGTATTTTAACATTTTAAATTATTATTTTTTTATTATTATTATTATTCGATCGATTTGTTCAAAATTTTGCATTTCAATGAGATAGGAACCTTTCTTTGTTTATAACATTTTTTATATGATTTTCTATTTGACCTCTAGGAATTCAATTAGGCCTTCCTACATCTTAATACCAACTTCAATAACAAAATAATCTCAAAATTTGTACAGAAGTTTATGTATATAATTTTAAAAGTTTATTAAATATTATAAAGCTACTAAATAGAAACAAAAGTCATCATAATAGTATAGTAAATTAAAAATCTAATATTTATGATAACAAGAAAATAAGTCCGGAATTTGAAACTCTTTCCCAGTACAAACTGACTGGTTTGAGCTGACTAAGTTAATTTTGATTGTTGAAAATTAGTTCATGTGTCTGTTTATTTTTATATTTTTTTGCCTCGCTCTTTCTTTCTTTTCTGAAAGAATTTTTTCTTCTCACAAAGTGGTCTAATTGCCCGTGTTCTCTGTGTTGCTTCAAGAACATCTTTTTTCCCCTATTTTAATCATTTGAAGATTTGAATAGTGATGGCGTGAGTTTAGTTAAAGAGGTTGCCGGTACAGATTTTAAATTCTCCTTCAAGTTGATAAAAAAAATCTAAATGCTTCTTTGCATTATTTTTTAAGTTCCTCTATTCAGAATATAAGCTCATTAGTTATGCTGCGCAGTTGGATAGAAACTTGAGGGTGCCCTGTCTTTTTGGCAAAATTTTACACATTTACACTCAACTCACTCACTCGCTCACTTTTGACCTAATGTGATTTTTTTAACTTCTCTTAAATTAAAGAACTAACGTCCAATATTTGACAGTTTAAAGGAAACTTAGTATCGTTAATTGATAGCTCACCTTCCCAGCTAAATGAACACTTTATATACCTCTACGGTTTAAAGACACACTTAGCCATAACAAAAAACAAATAATTGACAAAAACTGACTTCTTCACCGCAAGTAGTAAGTGGACAACGTCCGAGGCAACCTATTTCGATATGAATGAATAGAGATATATTAGGCTTATATTTGGAGATTGAAGCCCAGGCTTCAATCTGACACAGACAAAACGAAGTTTGTCTGGTGTTTGTCTTGTATTTGTCTATGTTGTCTGTATTTGTTCTTGTGATTTTGTTTGTTGATATTAGTTTTATTAGGTCGAGACATTATGTCGTAGTGTCATACATTTCCGTTGTGTGTGTTCCAAAAAACTCTGACTCCGACTAACAGATCGATCGGACTCATCATTTTAAAATTCCGGACTCCGACTCCGGCTCCGGCTCCGTGCGCGGCGGCGCTTCCAACGCCTGCTCTGGGTCCGGGCGCGGTTCATTGTTAATAAACTTTAGTATTTTAATTATTTTATATTATTATTATTATTCTATTATTATTATTATATTATATTTATTTATTTTCATTATATATATTTTATATTATTTATTATATGTATTATTAATTAGAAGGAGAGAAGACAAAACGTGGCATTTCAAGATATATTGCTAATTGCGTACTATTCATTCTCGTGGAATTTTTTCTTTTGTTATTATATTAGTTTATTTTCTTATTTTTCGATTATATTTATTTATTTTATTATTCTTATTATATTTTCATTCTTTAGTTAATGATTGTAGTTGGATAGTTGAGCGTCGTAGTCTAGTAGTGATTTAGTAGTAGTAGTAGTAGTAGTAGTAGTATTAGTAGTAGTGGTGAGTAGTTAGAGCTTAGATATGGGTTAATTGGAGGAGGGTATACGATGGCCGCATATCTTTGTGTATTCGAACGTTACTCCCCTGGGTCCCCGAGGGGACCCCACAGGTGTCTAGGATCCCCAGAAGGATCTCACTCCCAAACATTACAATATGACATGAGCTACGAACTGATATGCAACCTTTTTAGTTTGTATCTTTAGATGCTATCGGGTTTAATGACGATTGACCAAATTCGGGGGACCGCCCACAATCTGATATACATAGATGATGAAACCTCGTTAACTTCTGAGATGTATTCGTATGACCACGGGTGTTAAATGATGATGGGGCCAGACGGAGTACTCACCAAATCTGATAATATTGACATGAACACGAAAGTATATCAGCTTGTTAGGTTGTATTTTAGGTGTATACGGGGAATGACCGATTTACCAAATTCGGGGACCAGCCCCCAAAACTGAAATATTGACTAGAAAGATGAAACTCGGTATACACTTATCATATAAGTACTTAGATGACCCCGGGTGTAAATTGACTGTGGGCTGCCCAGCGGGTTACTCAGGACAATGTGCAAAAGGGTTGTAGTGACTTTTGTGTTGAATTGTAGCTTAGAGTATTTAGGTTGTATCTTAGGGTGGGGATGGGGTAATTTTAGATGACTAAATTGTGTGACCAGATGATGAATTGGGTGTTTTAGATAGAATTGATGCTAACTCGGTATTACAACTTCTGAGGATGATCTTAGATACCCGGGTGTAATGCTGGTGGGTGCCCAGCGGGGTCTTCACCAAAGATCTGAATTTGAATAAACAACGAACTTGTATACAGCCTTTTGGGGTATCTTAGTGTATCCGGGGTAAATTGACCGATTTGACCAGGTCACCAGCCCCACAAACTGAAATATTGACCGTAGAACGATGAAATCTGGTACAATCTTCATATAGGTACTCACATCATATTGGGATTAAATAGTCTACACGCCTAAAGGCGGGGTCCCAGACCACAACTGAAGTATTTGCGTAACTTAGGAAACGTTGGTATACATTTTTATGATGTACCATTCTCGATTACAGATAAAATAAGAAAAAATTGAAATTAGTTAAAAATTAAAAAGAATTTTTTTTCCAAAAATTAAAAAAATTTTTTTAAAAATTATATTTTTTATATTTATATTTTAAATATTTACAATGTTTTATTAAAAAAAAAAAAAAAAAAAAAAAATTTAAATAATACTATTCGTTTTTAAGTTATAACTTTAAAAATTTACGTTTTTATATAAACCAAACTCCAGAGCCTCTGAGCCTCTGGAGCCTCTGGAGCCTCTGAGTCTCGATCCCATCTCTTCAGCCTCCACTTGCCCTCTCATCTTGTCTATTGATTCATGGTATAATTTTGTATTCTAACACAACTTTCATTTATTTGCTTTTATATGCTTAACATTGTTTGTCTCTCTGTTTTGCTTTTATATAATTATTTAAGAATTTGGGATTTTTAATACCTAACCTGTATTCAGTAATCAAACACCCCCTTCTCCTACCACCTGTATTTCTCATTAGGGGCATAGTTGATTTTTAACAATTTTATCATAACTTGGTTTATTTTATCTGATCATGCGATATATTGTAACATACAAAGGACTTCCATACTTAAACAGCAGGGAATAACATTGGAGTTGGCCCAGAACGGAACGTCATACTTAACACTTTTTTCTAACATATCGCTGATATTTTTACATTAACATAGAATAATTAACAAATATTTATCATAAACCTTGTCTAAAATATCATACTGATCACTGAATATATGTGCGGAACGTAACAAAGTTTTCAACATCAATAAAGCAAATATCACTCAACGCTGAAATACGAATATACGTACATTCACAACCTAACACATCTAAAACATGAAATAAAACAGTTAACATTATCAATGTTCCACACTTAACAACAGTAGAGTAACTAAACATTGTGCGCAGAACGTAAACCAACTTACATTTTCTAAACATATCATTGATGTTCTTTACAATTAAATAGTAAGCATTTAATCCTCAAAAATTATTCACAGCCTTATGTAAGTCATCTTAGCTGATCATCGAATATATGCTTAACCGCTACAAAGGAAGTTTTCATTTTAATAAAGCAAACATAGGATCGTATGAACTATGCGAATATAACGTACACTCACAATCTAACACATCTCTATACCGATATAATGAAGTTCAACCTACAAAGTTCTAAATTAACGAACTTGGACATAACTAACATTTGATCCATACAATACGTTAACTTTATTCACACTTTTCCCAAACATATCTCCATCAGTCATTAATTATTTTTGCACGAAATAGTACACATATTAACAAAATTATCACAATCTACTCGTAAATTATTCATACTGGATCAACGAAGAAATACGCTGATAAGACGCAGGCAAGATTTCTGCATCAATAAAAGCTAACTCATCATTTACACCATGATGTAACTCCGAATATAATAGGTATAACATTCAAATCGAACATACCCTTATGCCTGACGATAAATCACTAACTCTTTAGGCAAGTTCATTAACTAACCAACAGTAAAGTAACTACCGTGAAATACATAAACGTAACCGATTCACTCATTTATCAACCATATCTCTAAAAAAAGAGGCCGTGGCTTATAAACATCGTGTAATATTTTTGCATACCCGTACCGAATTATTCATACTTGTATCAACGAAATATGCAACGTAACAAAGTATTTCATCATTAAAGCTAAAAATATCACATCATCTGAACTAAGATAATAATCCACGACCGGATAAGCTAACACACCTTAATACATGGAATAAAAGACTAACATTAAACAAAATTCATACTTAACTATAACAGTGAAGTAAACTAGCAAAAACATATAGAACGCTGCCTTTCAAAAATTCTTTTTTTTTCTCATGTATTTTTTTATTTTTTAATTGTATTTTTAACTTTATTTCTTTGAGAATTTTTGTTTAAACAACTTTTAGCTATTTATAAATTTATTTCTTTAAATAGATAATTTTGGTTTTTTTTTTTTTATTAAAAAAACTTAATTTTCAACTTTATTTCTTTTAAAACTTTTTGTTTTTACTAAATTTTTTATTTATTTTGTGTTTAGTAACGTAAAAAAAATTGTGTTTTTACATAGCCCTTAAGAACGGTAAGTCACTGAATCAGTAAATCAAGACCACCCCTACTCCCCCTACCCGTCCAATACCCTGATCTCATTGGGTAGTGATCTATTTGACTGCTTGACTCCATCATATTTCGAGTATACATTTGGATAACAATAGCAATAAAAAGATGGTCTTTTTTTCTATAATCAACCCCATCCGAAATATATTCGCTGACATAACAAAGTTTTCCATCAATAAGCCAACATCAACTTACCATGAGTAAGGAATATAATGCATAATGACACCCTAACATACCTTAAACACGAATAGAACAACTTAACATTAACAAAGTTCAATACTACAACAGTTAAGTAACTAGCAAAACATATGGTTTATGTAGCCTTCCATTTTTTTTTTCTTTTTTGTTTTAAAACTTTTATTTTATCTTTAACATTTATTTTTTTTGAAACTTTTTGTTTTAAAAAACTTTGAACCATTTTTAATTTTAATTCTTTATCCTTAATTAATTTTATTTATTTTTGTTGTTTATAAACTTCTTAAAGTTTTTAAACATTTATTTCTTTAAACTATTTTTTGGTTTACTAAAATTTATAATTCTTTTTATGTTTATATAACGTAAAAAAATTTTACATTTTTACATAAACTTAAACAGTAAAACAGTAAATAACCAAAGTTTTCACACTCAAAAATGCTAACATAACATAACCTGAGGCAAGAATATAATGTATAACATCAAAGCCTACACAAACTCCATACTTGGCAACAGGAAAGTATCTGACGTTGCTTACAAGCCGTACCATATTCACACTTGTTTTTCAAGCAGATCTCGTACATATCACCTGCAATTATTCTTACGAGTTAACATGTAACATAATTGTTAACAAAATTTAATCACAACATTGGTTAACTAATATATGCTGACGTACCAAAGGTTTTCACATCAATATAAGCTAACATATTCATATCCTGAACTCAGGGATATATACGCACAATGGACAAACACTAACATTACCTAATGATCGAATAAATGACTAACATTAACAAAGTTTATACTAACAACCTAAAAGTAACGTAAAACAATGCATTACAGACGAACATGTTTGACGTGCTGATGTGGTTCTGTTTCACTAGAGTTACAAATACAAGTTGAGAAAATTGTTCAAACTCCTTCCCATTTTTCGAAACTTTACGCAATACCTATGATTCTTGATTGGTTCGTTTTTCGAAACATTACGCAAGACCTATGAATTATTGTTTGGTTTCGTACCTCTAACATATCAACGTTAATCTTACACTAACATAGAAACATTTAGCAAAAATTTATACAACATTGGTAATTATCATACAGCAGCGAAAGTATGCTAAACATCATAAAGTTTTCACATTAATAAAGCTAACATAGCTTATCATAAACTAGAAATAATGCCCAACAAGACACAAGCATAACACATCTTAGCAGGAATTAAACTGTTAACATAACAAAGTTCCCACATCAAACGAAGTTAAAGCAACTAACATTGTTACAAAACGTAAACTAATCTTACTTTGTCAAGCATAACTCTAACATATTAACGTTAACTTTTCATTAACATAGTAACATGTAGCAAAAATAATTACTCACAACATTGGTTAATAGCTCAAGACCATCTATATGTTCAGCTACACATAATCAAAGTTTCGAAGAACAAAGCTAAAATAGCATCAACTGAACTAAGAAAATTATCCAAGACAAACATAACACATCTTCAGCAGGAATAAACAGCTAACATTAACAAGTTCCACACTTAACACCAGTGAGGTAACTACATGGTATGCAAACGTAACCTAATCTTACTTTTTCAAGCATAAACTCTAACATATTAAACGTTAATCTTACACCATACACAGTAACATGTTTAACTAAAATTTATCACAACTTTGATTAATTATCATACAGAGCTGCAAAAGTGCTAACGTTAACAAAGTTTCCATTAATAAGTAACCATAGATCAACTGAACTACAGAATAATCACAGACAAACTAGCAACATCGTTAAGTAGGAAGTAAATGTTAACATTAACAAAGTTCCAACTAACACCAGTAAAGCAACTAACATTGTATGCAAAACGTAACTTTATTCTTACTTTTTCAAGCATAACTTCTAACATATTAACGTTAATCTACAACATAAACACAGTAACATTTAAACTAAAATTTCTCACAACATTGGTGACATTATCATACAGACCAGCGAAAGTATTCGCTAACGTAAAACAAAGTTTTACAACTCAATAAAGCTAACATAGCGTAAACATGAACTAAGAAAATAACGCACAAACGACAACCTATCACAACTTGCACACGAATAATGTTAACATTAACAAAGTCCACACTTAGCCAGTAAAGTGTAACGTAACATGGTATGAAAACGAACCTAATTTACTATTTTTCAAGCATATCGTCTTAACATATTAACGTTAATCTTACACGTACACAGTAACTATTAGCAAAAATGTATCATAACATTGTCGATTATCATACTGATCAACAATATATGCTACATAACAATGTTTTTCACATTATAAGCTAACATAGCATCATATAGACTAAGAAAAATAATGTACAACGACAACCTAACACAACTCTTACACACAAATTAACTGTTACCTTACAAAGTTCAGACTGTTAACTTCGGTTAAAGTAACTACTTACATTTTAACAAAACATAACCTAATTTTACTCTTTTTCAAGCATATCTCTAACATATTAACATTTAATCATTCATTGGACACAGAAATTATGAAAATATTGTACGATAACCATTTTTTTTTTACCATCATATTACCTAACGAGTAAAGACGAATAAAGTAAATAGTTTTAGGCTTATCTCTTTTTAGACTCGCCTCCTTTCAGAAAAACCAACTCTAAAACATGAAAAATGATTTTATGCTTTAACTATTTGCATAAAGTGATGCAATACTTATTATATTTGACCTCTGACAGGTATACTAGCAATGTAGCAGTCGCCAATTCGGTTTACGATTTAATATAAATGACACTTCCGTTGGGAATAACGAAAAACTCTCCGTTGAGATATCAACAACCAAGGCAGTAGAGATGCGGGAGAATGTCATCGTACCTCAACACTGAGAAAACTATCCTACTGAAGAAAATAGTGTATAAACACCCTTTAAATGTAATGAGATTCTATCCTTTCAACCAATGAGAAGCAGAAGTAAACAAGAAATACGCGACGTTACGATGAATCCAGTAATCAGTTCCAAAAGGGTAATATCATTCTCGTTCGCAACAACAACACACGAAATAACATAGTACGAAGATAAGTTCTTTAGATACTAACAATGTTAATATATGCTAACGTAACTATTGTTGTTCACATTATTAAAGCTACACATAGCTTATCCAGAAACTAAGAATACATGTACAAACGACGAATCTCAACACATACTTATGAGCGAACTGCAATGACAAACTGTTACACATTAACACAGTCCATACCACCACTTAACACCCTGTATACTCGAAGTAATCTCTGACATTATGACTCACATAAAGCTGGATAAACCTATTTCAACTTTTGAACACCGATACCCAGATGAATCTCTAACATATTAACGTTATTTTTAAATTGACACAGTAATATTTACCAAGAATTTATTACCAACTGGTTTACATTTTATCTTCATGCTACAGAACAGCGATAAAGGTATCGCTAACGTAACTCAAAGTTTCCGCATTAATTAAGCTAAATACATAAACCTGAACTAAGAATATGATTGTATCAACGACAAACCTACCACCCCCTTACGGTGCGATAAACCATACAACTATTAACAAACTTCTGCACTTAACAGCCAGTAAAGTTACGCTAACACATCGTGCAAAACGCAACCTTGTGTGCACACTGTTTTCCAGAGCAGTGATCTCGTAACATGATGGCAATTGCTAATTTTTACATTACATTCGTAATCATTTCAACAAAAGGTTTAGCTACTAACGCTCGTATCTATCATCAGATCCTGACAAAGAATGATAATGTGCAGATACAGAATGTTTATACACTCAATCTTTGATAACCAATTTAAGCAAAAAATTTACATTCATAACTCTCGTCTGTAAAACATCGTATATGACATATAACATCCCGCAGCGAATATTTGCAAAGAACTATTAACAAAGTTTTAACGTACGATGACCATCACAAAATAACAATAATTTTTATCCTAACATAACATAAAAATACATTTTCTTTGTGAGTACAAATATCAAGTAAAAACGTAATAATTTTACTGATTTAAAAGCAGTAAATCAGTGAAATCAGTAAATCAAAACCCTCCATCCGTGCAGTCCTAGCCGTCCCACCCAGACCTGTGATCTATTGAGCTATATACATCCTACAGACTTGTACATAACAATGTTTTAACAAAGCATAACATAAAAATATGTTCTTTATATACTACTACGAGTATATGCTTAACCACACAAAGGTTTTTAGGCATCAATAAAGGCTACAAAATCATTAACCCGCGACTAGGAATTTAAGCTACAGAAATGCAAAACCTATAATGACCTCGCGTCAACTGAATAATCACTTAAACAGCCCTTGAAAACTTCCCTACGGATCAGGGTAACAGTAGCTAACAGGTCATCACAATATTCGATATGTTCCCCTTTTCCCGCCATTTTAGCAACAGGTAAAGCCGTATTATTCTAACAAAATCCCTTACAAGGAACTCCAATCTATCAAAGATGGCCGCCATCCATTAGACATATTGAATTGACACCTACTCTCATCAAAGTGTACTTCGTTTTCGAGTAGAACATCAATTTGACCTATGGAGATACGCAGACTTGCAACAAGTCTAGGGCAATCCTACATTAGTATCACACAAAAACTTAACTAGGCTCACGTTTCTAACAACCGCATCATCGTCAGTTAACACAGTTAATATCTTTACAAAAAAACTCATCATTTCTCTAACAATCTCAAGTGTTCATTTCCCATTGTCATTAAGTGAATTATTTGAACATAACGTATCTAAGTGACGAATAAACCAGTTTTCATCTAACCAAAGAAGTATCTAAGCAATCACATACTCCTATCATGAGGAGATTACAACTCTAGCCAATATAGCGTGGTATGGTCCCACTTGATAAGTCGAAAGGGTGGTGTACTAGTCATCCTGCGAGGGGGGATCACCGCGAAGGGGTGGCGGGCATTACCCCTCGAAGGAGGGGTAAGGCTTCAGCCTTCGGGCTGAGGCCTAAAGCCCGCTTACCCCCCTTCGGGGTGATCCCCCCTCGCTAGGATTCACACCCTTTCAAGGGGGCTCATCTCCCCTGCGTTTTCTCTCGGAAGGTAAATGTGTTGCTTTTAGATACTCTTCGTTAATGAAAACTGTTTATTCGTAAGTTAGAGACGTTAATGTTAAATATACTATGACAATGTGGATAACCACTGATGTTGTTAGAGAAATGCACTGAGTTTTTGTAGATTATTACTGTGTTACTGACGATGATGTGTGTTAGAACGTGAGCCTAGGTTAAAGTTTTTGTTGGGTAATGTTAGTTATGACCCTATGACTTATTTGCTAATGTCTGCGTTTATTCATAGGTCAAATGAGGTTTTACTCGAAACGAGTGACACTCTTTGATGAAGATGATGCAAATTCATAGTTCCAAGGATGGTGGCATCTATTGAATAGACTTGAGTTCACTTTGTTAAGGCATTTTGTTAGATAATACGGCTGTATACTGTTGCTAATAGGCGCTCCGAAAGGGGGACATATCGGAATTATTGTATCTGACGCTGGTTAGACTAACTTTACCGTTGATCAGTAGGGAAGTTTTCAGGCTGTTAGCGATTATTCATACGCGAGTATGTTAGGTTTTAGCATTTGCCTACATTATACTTCCTCCAGTCACCCTTATTATTTGATTCTGTATTAGTAGATTTATTCTGCTAACAAAATCTTTTGTGTATGGTTAGAGCAGTAATAGTGTCGC
>JABUQX010119702.1:17500-32528 GCA_015478945.1 Trachelipus rathkii | reverse complement strand
TATGCTATATATATATAAATATAATATAATATATATATATAAAATATTATATAAATAGTAGATATTATATATAGATTTATATATATATATATATATATAATATATTATATATATATATATATTTTCTCCCTGTTTAATGGTCCCTTGGGAATTCTCCACTACTCGGGAGAATCATCATGATGGAAAAATGGGTGAAAGATGTCTTAGGCTCTCGTTTATCTTTGTTAATGGCGAGTTTCCATTCGGTAAAAAAATTGTAAGTCGTCAGGTGGCCCCTGATTGTATGCAAAATCTTCCATAAGATAAGAAGATAAGGAGGTGAGACTCCTCCCTGAAAATCGTTATTGGAGAAATATTACATTAAGTTTGTTTTAAAAGGTGATTTTTGAGTAAAATTCTGCAGTCTTCTGGAATTGCCTTAATTGCATTAATTATGATTGCGGTGACGTTTTCTGCGCTCACATAAAACTCTCCGTAAGGAGAAGTAAGATTGGCACACTTTAATATCTGTGATGGTCTTTTAATGGAGAAATGGGAAATCGTTTTTAAAGTGGCTATGCCGTTAGGTTGCAGATGATTTATATGAAAATTAATAATAAAAAAAATACAGTTCACGTACCGTTTTGTGATCTTCACCTATCGCTTTTGTGCCGATTTTAATGATGGCGTAGTGGAAATGCCAGGAATGGCAAGGGACGAGCCAGTTTTCTCCTAATTTCTTGTAGGATAAAATAATACAGGCTCTTGTAATTACATCGGTTTTTATTTCGCATCTATATCAGAAGTAGGAATCTATCCCTATACACCACGCCTGGTATAAAAAAAATAGAATAAATTATATAAGTATGTGATCTTAAGGCGTGAAATAATAATAAAAAGTTCAATAATAAATTAATCATTATGCCAAAATTATAAAAACATTACTAAAAATTTCAAAATTAATGTCTAAAAAAAGCAAAACATAAATTAAAACATTTCCCAAAAAACGAAAAAGGTAGGTGAAAGCAAAGAAATACGAAGAAATATAAGATGCATGCCGAGTTTTAAGGCTATGTTAAAATGGTAAATAAGGAAAAGGTGGTTGTTAAAATAAATGCGATAAAGTTAGCTCTAAAATATACCGTACAGCTTAAGAATGAAACACAAAGATAAGATGAAATATGCATAAATCTGCCGTGCAGCTAAAGAAAATACGATAAAATTATTGCTCCAAATCTACAGTGCAGCTTAAAAAAAAATTACGATAAAATTACAAAAAAAAAAAAAAAAAAAAAAAAAAAAAAAAAAAAAAAAAAAAAAAAAAAAAAAAAAAAAAAAAAAAAAAAAAAAAAAAAAAAAAAAAAAAAAAAAAAAAAAAAAAAAAACTACCGTGCAGCTTAACTTAAAAAAATTACGATAAAATTAGCTCAATAAACTACCGTGCAGCTAAACTACAAATTTTACTATGCATTGTAAGATCCCTAATAGAGATACATTTTTATCAAAAATATTGAAAAATCTCCTAATACGGTAATTCGACAAAATATTTACATTAATTATTCGAAAGTTTAAAAAAAAGTTATATTGCATGTGAAAAATAGGTCTATCTCGAAAGGGAGGAATTCAGCTTTTAAACTAAGTTGCGCCAAAGGTAAGATGTTAAAAAAATAAAAAAAATTATCATAATATTTATGATTATTATTATTATATATATATTATTATTATTATAATTATTATTATTATTATAATTATTATTATAATTATTAGTATTATTATTATTATTATTATAATTATTAATATAATTATTATTATTATTATAATTATTAATTATAATTATTATTATTATTATAATTATTATTATAATAGGACTGATTATAATTTTAATTATAATTTAGTATTGATTATTATTATTATTATAATTATTAATATAATTATTTTTATTATTATAATTATTATTAAAATTATTATTATTAGTAATAGTATTATTAGTAATATTATTATTATAATAAGTATTAATAGCCTATGATTATTATGATTATAATTATTATTATAATTATTTTTATTATAACTATTAATATAATTATTATTATAATTATTATTATAATCATTATTAGAGGTTCATTTTTGTTCATGTTAGTTTTATTTAATTGTAATATTTTTGGTAGTTTATCATAGTACTACATTTATGATATAATATTATTATTAATATTATTTTTAATATAATTATTATTATTATTATAATTTTTAATATTATTTTTATTATAATTATTATTATAATTATTATTATAATTATTATTTTATTATTATAATTTATTATTTAAAATTATTATATTATAATATTATTATTAATTTATTTTAATATAATTATTATTATTATTATATATTTTTAATATTTCTTTTTATTTTATAAGTAACTAAGATAAGATAATTTAATAATAGTTTTATTCTTATTATTATTATTAAAAAATATAGTAATAATAATAATTATGTATTATTATAGTTATTATTGTAATATGTATTTTTTGCTTTATAGTATTTTAGCTATTATTATATTATATTATTATTATATTATTATTAATATTATTTTTTTTAACTATAATGTTATTATTATTTATAATAGTATATAATTATATTATTTTATTTTTATTATTATAAATTATTATATTGTATTTTATTATTATTCATAATATTATTTTTATTATAATTATTATTATTATTATAATTATCATTTTTAATATTATTTTTAGTATAATTATTATTATAATTTATTATTAGTATTATTATTCATGCTTGCTCTAGAATAGATAGGCTGGCCAGACGTCCCGTATTTTGCGGGACTGTCCTGCATTTCACTATTTTTAGATCTTTTGTCCCGCAAAAATCTTTACCCAATGCGGGACAGTGTAAAGTCCAAGTACAATTCTGGTTCAAATTAAAAAATCAAAAAAATCAAAAATTGATTTTTTTCTAACAAAAATATAAAACATGTTTTGAGCAGATTTTCAAAGGGGAGTGCGTTCTGGTAACTCGCGGTGAGATAGTCAGTCGCCAATCAGAAACTCAATTGATCACTAGCTTCTGGGAAGTGCGCGTGTCACATTATTTAGAGTTGCCCTTATATTGTGAAAATGACTTCAAAACGAAAGTGTTTATTTAGTGAAAACTTAGAAAAAGAATATTCTTTCATTAAAAAGGCAAAGGATGATAGCACAGTAATGTGTGATAAATGTCTTTCTATCTTTTCAATTGCAAGTCAGAATATTCCATTTACAAATATTCTTAAAGTGCTAGAATTTTTTTTATGTCTACCTGGATCAAATGCACCCACAGAATGGATATTCTCAATGATGAAAAACTATTGGACAGAAGACAAAAGCAGGCTAAATATAGATACTTTAAAGGCTGCACTATTAACTACTTGCAATTATGAGATGGATTGCTTGCAATTTTCGGAGTACCTAAGTTCGAATACAAAAATCCTTAAGAAGATCTATTCCAGTGACAAGTACAATTCTGGTTCAAATTAAGTAAGTAAATATTGATTTATTAGACTTATTAAAAGAGTTAATTTTTTGTTTTCATACGCCTTAATTTTATTTTTGGTTTATAAATAATATAATATATGCTTGCCTATAGGCTATACAGGCTATACTGGATAATTTATAAAGTATAGCCTAGGCATGAAGATGACTGTCCCGCATTAGGTTGAAAAAAATCTGGCCAGCCTAAGAATAGATTAGGTCTCGTTAACTGCCGGTGTGTATCAGCCTACATGTGCACATGATTTTACTACTCATGCAAAAAAAAAAAAAAATAAAATAAATGAAATGACGTACCAAGATTAAAAATTGGTTTAATAAGAAATAAAAACGGTATCCAGACTGTAATTTTTATATATCTAATTTTTTTAAAATTTTGTAACACTTGCACTTTTCCAAAAAAAAAAATTAAATTCACGAAATGAAACTGCCTTCCACCGATCACCTCAGAACGCCAACTGACTTTTATAAGGCTATTTGGAAGATGAATAGCAAAAGGTTTGGATTTCATAGGAGTGTTCAAAGTTAAATTCTTTTTAAATATACCAGAAATTGATAAGCGGGAAAGATTAAAAAAATATATATTTCGTACTTTGTTCAAAGTTAAATTCATTAAAAAATAAACGTTTATTGTTATTACGGAAAAAAATTTAATTCGAAAATTAGTTGCAAATTTTTTTTTATAAATATTGGAACATGAATTGTGAAAAAAAATAAAACAAAGAAAAATATGGCTGAAACTGCATTCACATATAATGAAAAGCCTTCTTTCACGTGTTGTCCAAAAATCAATAAAACTTAAAGAAAAATTGCAAATTAGGTAAACCTCTTCTAGGGATCCGTTTTTTTAAAAAGACAAAACAAAATGATTTTGTAAGGTATGACGCTTAAAATTGAAAATTGATTTTACTTATTTAAAAAAAAAAAACTAATTGCGAAGAAGAAGAAAGGAAATTTTGGCTGGAAAAAAACCTCCGTACTGCTTACCCTTCGTTGTTGTTTTTACCGAAAATTTTTTTATAGGTTTTTTTTTTTTTTTTTTTTTTTTGTTTTATAAAGTCTTTAAAACTGTATACGAATGAATTTTTTTAGTAATGAAAATTATTATAATTTATCATTTAGATCGGATTTTGACTTTTAACGAATCTTATTTGAATCTTTAGTAAATAGTTTATCATCTGAAGAAGTGGTGAAATAGTTGGGAGGCTTCATTTATCCAGCCCTTAAAAAAAATGATTATTAGTGATTTTCCTAATATTCTTTTAAGTTCATTGATTTTTTTTTGGGAATGAGTTGGATGAATGTGTTTTTAAATAACGAAAAGAATGATATCTGAATGAGGCTAGTACTATGTAAATTGATTTAGTTATTTAAAAAAAAACAATATTACTGAAATAGAATCGTTGGCCTTTTTGGGCGTCTCATGCCATTTGTATCTTATTTTGAAAAACGTGGTTTTTGGTGTTGAAAAAAAAAACTTATGGGAAAGTCAAAAAATTAAAGGAAATTTTCAGGAATATAATTAAAATATATTCTTATTTTAATTAGATAAGGTAGTTGTCGAAGTGAAAATAGACCCGGCTCGGGAGAAAAAGAAGAAAAGGGGTGAAAATGTTTTTAATAGGCACGTCGTAAATGTTCTAATTTTGGATAAAAAAAGATAGGAGTTGCTTTAATGTTGTAGAAGTAGATGTGAGAATTGAGATTTGGAAATGTACATTTTCAAAGGTTATGTTATGAATAAAATTTCTTTTTGGGATGATTATGTTGTTAGTAGTTTTAAGTTAGGTTTAAGTGAAAATATTGAACTTGATTGTGTTGTTTAATTTAATTTGCAAAAAATAAATGAAAATATTAAAATAAAATTTTATTTTTTTAATGTTTTTAAAATATAAATTTTAACTAGTTCATAAAGTTTTAATTTATTGTTCTTTGTCTTTAAAAATTTTTTGTTTTAATTTTTATATTTACATCTTTAGAAATGTTGGAGATAGTTTCTTAAAAATAATGTCTTGATCGGGTTGTTTTGTTTCAGAAGATGTTATTATGTTTCACATATGTTTTTTCAAAATTTGTGATGTTCCCCTGGGGGAGAAAAAGGAAAGAAAATTTTTTAAGTTGGTGGGGGAGGTCGTGGAGGTGGATGACCTCTACCTGCAGGAAAAGGTTTGTTTAGGAGGAAAAGATATTCTCGTTGCCTCTCATAATTAGTAGCCAGGTTGTTGTTGTTTCGTAATTGCATTGGCGGTGTGGGATGTCAGGGGTTTCTGAATGTTAAGGAAGGTCTGTAGGATGGATCATTCACCCTGATGTCTGGAGGGGTGGGGGAGATATTTCTGCTAAAGGAGTGGGTTGTGGTTGGACTGTTTATTGAGGAGCTCTAGGGGGTAAGGTTGGAGGTTCGTCTAAAGAAAATCTAGGAAGGAGTGGTGGTGGTGGTGATGTAAGTCTTTGTAAAGGTGGTAATTTTGGAGGGGAAGGTAAGATTTGGAAATCTCTTGTAGGTGATCTTATGTGTGCATGGGATGATGCTTCATGGGAAGTGGGTTCTTCCGGTGGTATTTGTTGTCTTTGTAGCAAGGGAGGTCTGTATGGTGTTGGAGAAATTTGTTCTGGTGATGCAGTTTCTTCATTTGGGAATAACTGTCTTTGTTGTAAATTTTGTCGGTGTAGGGAAGGTATGTGTAAAGGAGTTGTTGGTGTAGTCGGTGGTTGACTTTGTTGATCGTTGCCTTGGGTTTTGTGTTGAGGGAAATGTTTGGTTGGGAGCGTATATGGTATGTGGTATGTTCGTATGGGTTGTTGGGGAATTGTAATTTGTTGAATTTGTTTTGGAGGAGGTCTTGTTTTTGTATGTAGGTCGCCGTGGGGTTGTTGTTGGGGAATGGGTTTGAAATTATTTGTAACTTTAGATATTTTCACATTATCCCTGTGGACAATGAAAGATTTTAAAGAATTTAGACATTGGAGTAACAGCTTGTTATAAGGAACAAACTGTAGGATTCTATAAGGACCTGTCCATTTTTAGGCAAGTTTGGGGTTTGTTTAGGCTTTAGGACGTTCAAGATGTGAACTAAATCGCCTATTTTCATTTGGATAGTACAAGATTTTTGGTAGTTGTTTTAGGATTTGCTTTTTTGTTTCTGCTTGTAAATGGTCTCGAGCTTGGTCTCTAATTAAGTGGACTCGCTTGGCTATTTCATCAACATAATCATTTATGTACTTACGGGGTGGTTGGGCAGAAGTAAAAGGAGAGGAATAGTTAGGAAGGTCCCAAGGAAGTCGTTTATTGTAAGTGTAAAGGAGGAAATGTGGGGAAGTACCGATGGCGGAATGGTTGGTTGGGTTTATGGCAGTTTGTGTGAATGGAATGTATTGACCCCAGTCTTTATGATTGGTATTGACATAGTGTCGTAGATAATTGCTTATCTTATGATTTTCTTTTTCAACCAATGCATTACTCTGGGCGTGTCGCACAACTATGTTAACTGCCTTAATACGCCATTGGGCACATATCTCTCTAAAAAGTTGGGAGGTCAGCTCCGGTGCCCGATAGGAAATAATTTTCTTCTGGAGTAGAATGGCGACAGATTATCCTCTCTAGGATAGCCTGTGCAATGTCTTTGGTAGTATGTTGTTTTAGGGGGACAAGTTCAACATACCTAGTAAGAGAGTCTTTCATGCAAAGGATGTATTTACATTTGCTGTAATTTTCCATTTGTCGGTAAAGGTCCTAAAATTGTCTAGGTGACTTCTTGGAAAAAAGGTTTCATAGGGGAGGGGTATGCTTTGATTTGGGGGCGGGTTTTTTGGGAGTATTAACCTTTAATGTTTTGCAGGAAAAGACAATGTAGTACCAATAATCATTGGTAAGTGTATGTAATTTGGGGAAAATGTATCTTTCTCTAATTCTAAATTCGGTTCTCTGGTTTCCGCAGTGTCCCGCTGCTAAGGAGGCATGGGAGTGTTCGATGACGGAGTGGATTAATGTGTCTGGTACTTGGATAAGAAACGTCCAGACTGTGTTGCATAATGCAAAATGTCATCGATTAGAACATGAGGGTAAGTGTCAGCAAGGGTGTCTTGTTCGGAAAGTGGTTCGTTATGAGAGATGATGGGTTTTGCATATTCATAGAGGGTGTTAAGGCGTTTACATATCTTTTGTTCATTTACAATATTTTCTTTAGTCAAAGGGATAGTTCCAGTAAGGAGTACGGTATTTTGTGCAAAAGAATAAGAGCAAGAAGGAGGATTTCTACTTAAATAGTCATAAATAATATTTAGTTTGCCTTGCTTGTAAATAACCGTTGGATTAAAATGTGCTATGAATAAATTCCATCTTTCTAAACGTCCTGTAAGTTGTTTATGACGTATGAGGTGAATCAACGGTTGGTTATCAGTGATAATTGTAAGCGGATAACCGAATACCGTATTCTTAAATTTTTGCAACGCCAATGCTTCTTGCTCAGTAGTTTTGTAATTAGCTTCGGATTTGTTTAGTGCTCTGGAGATGAACGATAATGGCTTTTCTTTGCCATTCTCGTCCAATTGGTATAAGACAGCACCGAGCCCTAGGTTAGAGGCATCGGTGTTGATATAAAATTCCTTGGAGCAATCAGGGAATATTAATTGGGGTTGGAGTAACAACTTATCTTTTAAGATAAGAAAGCTTTTTGATTTGTTGCGCTCGGGTCCCCAGAAAAAATGTTGCATTCCTTTTTGTAGTAATTTTGTTATAGGTTTGGCAAGGACGGAGTAGGAGTCTATCAAGTGATTAAAGTAGTTCAGGAAACCAAGCAAAGATCTGGTTTCTGTTTTACGTTTGTTTTATTCATTAAAAGATAAAATGCATCTTTTTAAATCAGGGGAGAATTTCACGGTCTAGGGAAAATTTTTTAAAACCCAGAAAAAGGAGGCTGTTTCGGAGAAACTTACATTTAGCAAGTTTGATCTTCATCTTATTCTTTCTAAAAGATTGGAAAACCTTTTCTAAGTTACCGAATGTCCAAGAAGACTCTGCACGCGTCACCTAGGAGGTGAAACAACACCATTTCCATTGTCCCTGCGAACACTGGGGGTGCATTGGACAATCCAAAATTGAGTCTTGTTGGTGCACACTGACCTCGCGGAGTGCGGAAGGCTAGCAGCGGTTGTGTCTCTTCCTCGATTTCCAGACAATGGTAAGCGCCGAGAAGATCGAGACTGCTGAAAATTTTGGATTTTCCCAGAGTAGAGAGGATGTCATTAATACAAGGCAGGGGGAAGTGGTCTAGCACCGTATGTGCGATAATGTGCCTGTAGTCGGCAACAATTCTTGGAGTTGAGGAGTTCTTCTTTGGAATGACGAGCAAAGGGCTCGAATGGGTACTACTAATTGGACGGATGTATCCTTTTTGTTGGGCGGACTTGACCCAATCGTCTATCTGGGTCATGTATTTTTTGGGGAGGCGGTACTGTAGGCGGTACAATACCTTTGGGGCGTTTTCTTTAAGTTGTATGAAAAATTTAGTTAAAGGACAAATGGGGACTTCATCGTCTTCTAAGGCTATTACATCTCTGTAAGTAAGTCATCAACAGATCAATTAAGTTTTCTAACTGATCCGCGAATCTTGTAATGCTGGTACAGCAATCTTCATTCATTTTTGGAAGATTCCTGGAACGAGTTTTTTATTGAAACAGTATTTCAAGTTATTGGAGTTTAAGCCTTTTGGAAAGAGGTGGCCAAAATTAAATATTGGACATTCTGAAGGGGAGTTTTCTCAAGAACATATAATACGATTTAGCCCTGGGGTTTAGACGGTTGTTTTGAGGAAGGAATTGGAAAAGCACTTAATATTTATTAGTTCCAGGAGAAGCTTGGCCGTCGGGAGGCCGAAAACTCCAGTAGTACACTACCAGCCAAAAGAGAAAATGCTGATATGAGGTGTTCTTGTGGACAGAATAAAATTGTCAGGAGGAAAAGTATGAGCGGGGGAAGAAGCTTTAACAGAAAGAGTTTCCTTATTTAGAATAAGGAGCTATTTCTGTGGCTTCCTAAAGTAGATAAATTCATAGGAAACGTCTGTAACAATTAAAAGATTGTTAGGTAGTGTTAGAAAATGTCGTCGGAAGTAGGAGGGGGCTTAGCCTCCTGTATGGTTTACTCTGTATGTTTAGCATGTATGCTGGGGGATTTCTTTTTGGTAGGGTATTGGTGGGTAAGTGGTATGGGGATAGTAAGGTTATTTGTTGTTACTTCAATTGTATTTTGTTTTGTTTGTAAATTTATTCTTGGGTTATTTAGGAAATTTGTACCTAGTAGGAAAGGTGTACTGAAACCACAAAGATTGTCACATATGACTATAAAGTTAACTGGTATGTTTTCCCCGTGTAAAGTTAAGTAAAAAATTATTGTACCCATTTGGTAAAATTCTGAACCCGTAATAGAACGTAGGTGTAATTTCTGTGGGTTTTAATGGTATGTCTATGTTAAATGTCTCTTCCATTTCGCAAATGAAAGAGTACCGGCAGAGGCTACTGTTACTACCTGAATCTAAAATCAGTTCTCTGTCTTCTAATATGTAGTTTTTTGTAATTTATATTTGCTTTTAAAATATACGCGGGTCCTATTAGCGGATTTACTTTGTGGGCATTATTTAATAGGATTTGACTATCATTAGTAAAAGTGGAAGATAGAGTAATATCTTGAGATGGAATTAGTAGAGGTTGAGAACTTTGATAGGAAGGACTAGTAATAGTGGTAGTAGTAGTAGTAGGAGTAGGAGGAGGAGGAGTAAGGAGGAATGGTATCTCATGGACAGAGTTTCAGTTCGTTACCGGAGGTGAGGGCATGGTATAATTTGAGGTAAATTTATCATCGTTCGTTACAATCGCGGATGACGCCGGTTTTTGCATCAAGTTCGAAAGGAGTACGCTATTTGACACTGGTTTAGCGGATGCTGTTAGTAAATTAATCGTATCATTTGGGTTAGTTCTTTCATGCATTGTAGCAAGAGAGGTTGTTAAAGGATCCTTAGGGTTAGAAAAATACATGCTGTCTGTCACAGAAGTAGAGTGTGTAGTAGAGACAGTATAAGGATCGAAAAAGTTAAGTAGATCTGCAGTAAGCATAGAATCGGAAGTTATTGTATCCTGCACCGGGTGCATGGGTTCCTTAGGTATAGTAATAGGATCAAAAAGGTTTAATAGGTCAGCAGTAAGCGTAGGATTATTAGGATTAGTTGTACAACTACTAATGTTAGGCATAGGTTGAGGGTTAAGTATAGTACTTTGAAAGTGGTTAGGCATAGGTATATGGTTAGGCACAGTATTCGTAAAATGGTTAGGTATAGTATTTTCAAAATGGTTAGGTATATACTTTGGAAATTGTTAGGCGTAGCTATAGTATTTTGGAAATTGTTAGGCGTAGGTAAAGCATTTTGGAAGCTGTTAGGCGTAGGTAAAGCATTTTGGAAGCTGTTAGGCGTAGGTATAGTAGTAAGCATAGAGTTAGGAATAGTGTTAGGAGTAGGTAGGATGTTAGGTATAGGATTAGGCATATTGGTAGGAGTAGGTAGGATGTTAGGTATAGGGTTAGGAGTAGGTAGGATGTTAGGTATAGGGTTAGGAGTAGGTAGGATGTTAGGTATAGGTTGCGGAAGTATGGTAAGCATAGTAGGAATACTATCTACTGAATGTGGGAGAGGAGATGGTGTAGGAAAAACATTATTTAAGATACATATGTTTTTTGTATCAGAACAAGTGTTAGGATTAGTGTTAACCCTCTGTTTTTCCTTAAAATTAATTATATCATTTCCCCCAATTTGTTTAACATTTTCGTGTTGGGCTAGTCGATCATTAGCCCAAGTATCAAAAGTTTTGGAAGGATAAATGTGGGTGCCATCACCGTTTTCACATTTATTTATAATAATATCAGAATTCTTAACATAGGTTTGTTGCCCATTTACCTGTGTATCAATGCTAAATCTGTTTTGGGAGCTAAATAAGTTAGTGTCAACGTGACCATTGGCACAACCTCGGATACTGCTAAAGTTACTAGGACCCTCGGCCCATGCTTTCACAGTATCCGGAACCCTATCCTTTATATTTAGTGTACCTAACTTAGGGTGTTGTTGAGAATTCTCATCTCTAAGGGTGTGTTCACTTTGATATATTTTGCCTAATTTAAAAAATGCAATATTCTGCTTATTTATTTTTATGATATCTAAATTAACACTAGGCTTTTCTTTTAATAAATCACTATGCTCAGAGGATGAGTCTTCATTAATTTTACTGCACTTATTAAAGGAGGAAGGAGGTGGAGGAGAGAATACAAGTTGAGAAACACTAGGGAAATCACTGCTTTGTTGGGTGGAGTCAGAGTTGGACTGGCTCCTTTCAAAAAATGGTTCCGTGGTTTCCGAATTGTCGAAGGAGTTCTCAAAATTTCTCAGTTGGGGAGGCATGAGAGCGTCAGGTGCTCTTCGTTTTCCTCCATAGTTGTGGTAGTTTGGGGCTTGACCTTGTCGGTGAGCCTGGTGAAGAAATTGCTGGTGAGCTCTCGGGCGATCACCGGTGCAATAACTGTTTAATGGTTGGGGAATTCTCCACTCTCGGGAGGAATCATCATGATTGGAAAAATGGGTGAAATTTTTTTTCTTGTAAAAGCACACCTCACTGGCATAGCCCTATTCAAGGAGGGGAACTTCTCTAGGTAATTTCTACCTAGAATCCGAACTAGGATTCGAACCCACGCCCTTGCCATGCGACTCCGTCGCTCTACCGTTTGAGCCACGGTATTGTCTTGGCTCTTCGTTTATTTTGGTAATTGGAGTTCCATTCGGAAAAATGTAAGTCGTCTGGTGGACCCTGATTGTATGTAAATCTTCCATAAGAATGATAAGAGTAAGTTAGGACTCTTCTCCTATAGTAGCTTGAGGTTCGAGCGGTACGGTTTGGCTCGAAATAAGGTGATTTTTGAGTAATAAACTCGGTTTTGTGGAAATGTCTTAATTGCATTTTATGATTGGGTGACGTTTTCTTCGTCACATAAAATCTCTCCGGACGGAGAAGTTAAGATTGGCATCACTTAATATCTTGTGATGGTCTTTTTAATGGAGAATGGGGCAATCGTTTTTAAAGTTGGATGGCCGTAGGTTTGCAGATGTATTTATAGTGAAAGTTAATAATAAAAAATACAGTTCACGTACCGTTTTGCGACCTTCACCTATCACTCTTGCGCCGATTTTAATGATGGCGTAGTGGAAATGCCAGGAATGGCAAGGGACGAGCCAGTTTTCTCCTAATTTCTTGTAGGATAAAATAATACAGGCTCTTGTATTTACATCGGTTTTTATTTCGCATCTATATCAGAAGTAGGAATCTATCCCTATACACCACGCCTGGTATAAGAAAAATAGAATAAATTATATAAGTATGTGATCCTAAGGCGTGAAATAATAATAAAAAGTTCAATAATAAATTAATCATTATGCCAAAATTATAAAAACATTACTAAAAATTTCAAAATTAATATGTCCAAAAAAAGCAAAACATAAATTAAAACATTTCCCAAAAAACGAAAAAGGTAGGTGAAAGTAAAGAAATACGAAGAAATATAAGATGCATGCCGAGTTTTAAGGCTATGTTAAAATGGTAAATAAGGAAAAGGTGGTTGTTAAAAAAAATGCGATATAGTTAGCTCTAAAATATACAGTACAGCTTAAGAATGAAACACAAAGATAAGATGAAATATGCATAAATCTGCCGTGCAGCTAAAGAAAATACGATAAAATTATTGCTCCAAATCTACAGTGCAGCTTAAAAAAAATTACGATACCATTAGCAAAAAAAAAAAAAAAAAAAAAAAAAAAAAAAAAAACCGTGCAGCTTAACTAAAATTTTACTATGCATTGTGAGAATTCCCGGTTAAGGGAGATTCCGGTTTATCATGCGGTAAGCTCATTAATACTTTTAAATTTTATCAAAAATTTGAAATTTATATGACCTCTTGGTAATTGACAAAATATTTACATTAATTATTCGAAAGTTTAAAAAAAAGTTATATTGCATGTGAAAAATAGGTCTACCTCGAAAGGAAGGAATTCAGATTTTAAACTAAGTTGCGCCAAAGGTAAGATGTTAAAAAAATAAAAAAAATTATCATAATAATTATGATTATTATTATTATTATTATTATTATTATTATTATTATTATTATTATTATTATTATTATTATTATTATTATTATTATTATTATTATTATTATTATTATTATAATTATTATATTATTATTATTATTATTATAATTATTATTATTATAATTATTAATATGATTATTTTTATTGTTATAATTATTATTATATTTATTATTATTATTATAATTATTATTATAATTATTAGTAGTATTATTATTATAATTATTAAAATAATTATTTTTATTATTATAATTATTATTAAAATTATTATTATTATTAGTAATAGTATTATTATTAATATTATTATTATTCTAAGTATTAATATAATTATTATGATTATAATTATATTATAGATTAATTTTTATTATAATTATTAATATAATTATATTATTATAATTATTATTATAATCATTATTATTATGTATAATTATAATATGATATATTTTTATTATTATAATTATTATTATAATTATTATTAATTACTATAAGTAATTATTATTAATATTAATAAAATCTTTGATAAAATTATTATTATTATTATAATATTTTATACTATTAGTATATATATATTATAATTATAAAATTAATTATTTTATTATTATAATTATTATTTAAAATTATTATTATATTAATATTATTTATTTAAATTATTTTAATATATCATTTATTATATTATTATTATAATTTTTAATATTTATTTTTATTTTGATTATTATTATAATTATTATTATAATATTATTATTATTAATATTATTATTAATATTATTTTTAATATAATTATTCTTATTATTATTAATTATTTAATTTTTAATATTATTTTTATTATGATTATTATTATAATTATTATTATAATTATTATTATTATTAACATTATTATTAATATTATTTTTAATATAATTATTATTATTATTATAATTATTATTATTATAATTATTATTATTAATATTAGTATTATTATTCATAATATTATTTTTATTATAATTATTATTATTATTATAATTATCATTTTTAATATTATTTTTATTATAATTATTATTATAATTTATTATTAGTATTATTATTCATGCTTGCTCTAGAATAGATTAGGTCTCGTTAACTGCCGGTGTGTATCAGCCTACACGTGCACATGATTTTACTACTCATGCAAAAAAAAAAAAAATTAAAATAAATGAAATGACGTACCAAGATTAAAAATTGGTTTAATAAGAAATAAAAACGGTATCCACACTGTAATTTATATATAAGTTAATTTTTTAAAAATTTTGTAACACTTGCACTTTTCCAAAAAAAAAAAAATTAAATTCACGAAATGAAACTGCCTTCCACCGATCACCT
>JABUQX010119702.1:7500-10000 GCA_015478945.1 Trachelipus rathkii | reverse complement strand
CCCGGTTGATGAAAGATTTTATTATCATATCCTCACGGTAGGGTTGGGTTTAGGGTTTAGGTAGGACTCTTGATAAATGTTAGGTTGGCCATACATTTAATATATATATATATATATATGAGTTATATATATATATATATATATATATATATATATATATATATATATATATATATATATATATATATATATATATATATATATATATATATATTATTAGCCATTCGCCGGTCGATTATGACGTCATACATCCGTAACGTCATTGCATCCATGACATAAAATCGTGGTCATGGTTTTCATTGCAACCGTGAAAACCCCTATTATGGATTTTATGATGTCGTACCCCCACACCTCTGATGACGCCTCACCCTCGCCGTAGACGAGGTTCCGACCTCGCACCCTCCAAAGAGAAGAGCCGGGCCCAAAATATGTTTTGGCTATGGCAGCGAAATATATATATATATAATATGAGCATAAAGTTATATATATATATATATATATATATATATATATATATATATATATATATATATATATATATATATATATATATAATATAAAAATATATATATAAAATAAAAAAAAAAAAAAAAAGCAAAATCAAACAGCACTTCTAAAAATGTACAAAGCTAAAATTCCCAAATATCTATCTATATATATATATATATATATATATATATATATATATATATATATATATATATATATATATATATATATATATATATATATATATATATATATATATATATATATATATATATATATATATATATATATATATATATATTTATATAAAGTGTTTCATGAAAATCATACATTAACACAATTTATATAAATAATCAATAAAAAATGATAAAAAATTGATAAGGTCACAAGCTTTCGGAGCCAGAACTCGACTCCCTCTTTCAAGCGACAATACAAATGATTAAAAAGTGAAAAAAAAAAAAAATTAAAACTATCTATGTACACAGATAACATGGCAACTACGTCACAAAATCATCAATCAAAGATAGTTTATTCTTATAAAAGGAGTTGTTCTTCAAAATATTATTTGTTAGTAAATCAATGTTAAAAGAACCTTTATTTATATTTATATTATTAGTATTCCTTATCATAAAAGATTAAAACAGTTTTATAGGGTTATCTTTAGCTATAAGGGCAATAATTTCTGCACTATCCATATTTATGTGATGATTTTCCGATCTTCTATGCGTAGCCAAAGCCGAATTTAAATCATTCATTCTCAAACTATACACATGTTGGTATTTCCTCCTTTTAAAATCAGTTGTTTCACCTATATAAACTTTTTTGCACCCTCCACATTCCATTTTATAAACTCCACCGTTAGTATTTTTATTCTTAAGAATTGGTTTCAATACCTTTTTCAATGTAGTTGGAACTGATTGTATTAGATTCACATTATTTGAGATATACTTTTTTGCTTCGGAATCTAAAATACTGGGGTAAATTAATAAATTCTTTGTTTTGAAAGATTTCGCCCCCGATATATCATAAAATTTTTTCTTTGCCAATGCTAAAGCCCTTTCGATGGAAAAAGCAGGGTAATTTATGGACTTGAAAACGTTTTTAATATATTTTATCTCATTGTCTAAATACTGAGGACTACATATTTTATAAGCTCTTAAAAATTGACCCTGTACAACACCTTTCTTAATATAAGTAGAATGGGATGAATACCAATGTATATATGAATCTGTGTGGGTTGGTTTCCTATGTACTTTAAACTTTATATGATCATCAGATCTCATTACAAAAACATCCAAAAAGGGCAGATTTCCATCCAAAGACCTTTCCAAAGTAAAACAAATAGAAGGTACAAATCCATTTATCATAACTAACAAATCTTCCGGGTTGAATTTATTATCGATTATCACAAAAACATCGTCCACATATCGTACCCATGTTAAGTCATAACTTTTGAAAATATCATCCAAAAAATTTTCTCGAAAAGTTCCATAAAAATGTTACTCAGTACTAGTGACGGAAAGGATCCCATGCTTAGGCCTTCAACCTAGCTACGTTTCTGGGTACTTTTCATGTCTGGCGTACTACCCTGGGGTACTACCCATATTCATGTACGTTCGCCAAGTACGTTCGTGAGTGTGTTTAGTCCTAACCATGTGCTCATGTACTTTCATGAGCGTTTTTCACCCTACCCCCTCTGCTAGCTAACCCATGTACGTAACGTAGCTACATATTTTCTTGAAAGTACCTGAGCTACTTTCATGAAAGTAGCTGAGCCTCAGCTACCCCCCTTCTTCAAAGATATGACGTAGCTAGCCCATGTACGTGGCTACGCCACGTACACGGGTTAGTGGTACGTTCATGAAAGTAGCTCAGCCTGGCCTAATCCATGCACGTACGTACGAACCTTCGGTTCCTATGAACGAAGGCCTATGACGTCAATCGTTAAATACACTTTCTAAGTGTACTTCACGTTCACTTGGGCCTCGATCGCGTCAGGTCGCATCCCCGC
>JABUQX010119702.1:0-2500 GCA_015478945.1 Trachelipus rathkii | reverse complement strand
TCGCATCCGCGGATGCGAAAAAATGACATCTGCTACATCACTTAATACATATGATATATATATATATACGCATATATATATATATTATTATTTATATATATTATGTTATATATATATATAAAGGTTACATTATATATATATATATATATAGCAGTTAAAGAGTTATATAGTTATGTTATACAGTATATATTGTTGCTGGTTGCTGCTGCTATAGGACGGTCTTCATTTGAGGCTATAATGATGGATAAATGCTAATATTATGCAGAAAGCTTAATATGAGTCAAAGAACAATGTGTTGCATTTACTTTTTAAGATCAACCTCATGTTGGCAGCGACCGTTTGGTGTTTAATGGTCCATCCCGAAGTTATCGATTATGTTGCGCGCTTATCGATAGGTCATGAATAGAACGTTGGAGCTTGGCTACTGAAATCAGCGACTTCACGTAACCCCCAAAGCACTAATGGTGTGATATCGCGATCTAGAGCCAATTACTGGTTCTAAACGTGAAATCAATTACCATTAAAATGATTTATCAATAGTTCCATTGTTCCTCCATATGACAAGTAGCGCCGTCTTGTTGAAGTCCGTGGCCTCCGTGAGCTTTGGTTTCAACAAGACGGCGCTACTTGCCATACAGGGCGAGAAACAATGGAACTATTGAGAAATCATTTTGATGAGCAATTGATATAACGTTTTGGACCTGTGAATTGGCCTCCTAGATCGTGCGATATCACACCATTGGATTATTTTCTTTGGGGTTACGTGAAGTCACTGGTCTTCAGGGATAAGCCAGCCTCCATCGACGCTTTAGAAGCTAACATTGCTCGCGTTATTCGCGACATACCGGTCGCTATGCTCTAACGCGTCGTCCACGATTGGACCTTCAGGATGGACCATTTAAACCGTAGTCACGGCCAATATTTAAATGAGATAATCTTTAAAAAGTAAATGCCATACATTGTTCTTTCGACTCATAATAAACTTTTCACCTTAAGCTTCAATGCTATGCGTTTTATTTCCAGCGTAAAAAAACAAACCTATAAATAAATACACTCTATATATATATATATATATATATATATATATATATATATATATATATATATATATATATATATATATATATATATATATATATTATACATATATATATATATATATATATATATATATATATATATATATATATATATATATATATATATATATATATATATATATATATATATATATATCGAAGCACTGGCTAACGAAGCAATACTATTTCTCTACAGTACACTGCGGGGTGCCCAGCCCGTAGCTAGCTAGCAACGTGTTGCTCACGTATCGTTTTAATGTGGCTTGCGTATTAAGATTCATCACGTTTATTAAAAATAAAATAGTTTATTTAAAATAGTTAGGCACCCTATATCTCTTCAAAACTTCTCCATTCTTCAAAATGCTTCTACAGATGAAGAACTATTGTGATAGAGTTTATCGATTTGGAAGAAATTAGATTTAAAGCTGATTTTATTGAATGAAATATTCATTAATTCAAACGGGCCTACCACGCAGCCATTTTTTTGTAAACATTTTTGTAAAAGCGTTCTAAATTCATCAAGCACAGGAAATAGCAACCTTATAGAATTAAGAAAATTTCTTACGTTTGGTAAGCATTTCTTACGATTTTGCGCTAAGTTTGACAAAAACGAACCCAAACTCGAGCATTTCTTACGTTTCGTAAGCACAAATGCAAAAACGTAAACGCCTATATTAAGACCGTTTTCGTTTTTACCATTTGTGCTAACGCTCGATAAGAAATGCTTACCCAGTTTAAGCACGAATTTTGTGCATAAACGCGCGATTCCATATAAAAGTTACTTTTGTTTACAAACAATTGAAATCAGCTGTTGTGATGGACCACGTGGTTTTGGAATAAACAAAAATAAAAATAACAAAGGGTTTATATTACAAATAATTGATCAACTATTGTGATGAAGTTTATTTGGAAGAAAGTAGATTTAAAGCTAATTTTATTGAATAACATTCATCAAATCAAAGCGACCTACCACGCCGCCATAGTCCTGTTTGTTTACAGTTTTTCGTGCGAACGTGCTTTTAAATTCGACAAGCCACTTGAAATGAGCAAACCTTATAGAATTAGCGAAAATTCATTACGTTCGGTGAGCATTTTTTCACGATTTTGCGCTGTTTGACAAAACGAACACAAACTCGAGCATTTCTTATGTTTCGTAAGAACAAATGCAAGAAACGGTCTGCCATGCACATATATCGATAGAGACACAGAAATTATCGACAATGAGGAGGATAGATATAGATAGAGTTAGAGTTATATATATATATATATATATATATATATATATATATATAGTATATATATATATATATATATATATATATATATGAAGGGCAATCTAGAAAATACATAGAAAGTTGTTCTTCACACGATAATGTGAAAACGGTTAAACACCCAAAATTGAAATGAACGAAGTAATACCG
>JABUQX010119701.1:27500-33492 GCA_015478945.1 Trachelipus rathkii | reverse complement strand
CGGATTTGAGGTAAGGGGATTAATGGGAGCCGAATATAACATCAGGCGCAATGGATATAAGATTGCGGATCGTTTCTACTATAAAGGCCGCCATGAAGATAGTGTAGAAAATGTGGAGTGTCTACTGGGAATAGATTCATTATACCTGATGAAACATTTCAAAGTTGTCAACTGTTTGAGAGGAAGTGCTATTGAGTCCTGCCATGGTTTCATACCCTTCGGCCCTGTCAAGAGTTTTTTGACACCTTCTCAAATTGACACAATTTTCAACTTTAATTCTTTTCATGAACAAAAGGAGGAAGAGTCTTCATGACAATCAAAGTTGACCTCTTCTCTCCGTCAGTCTATAAATAAAATTCCCGAAACAGTCGTCAACTCTATTATAGATCCATCTCCTTCCTACTTCGATCCTCTTCTTCACACACACCCTAACATGGACCTGGACGTGGGTCTCGAAAACCTATACAAACTGGAATCTATTGGCATCAACGAGGAAGCCGACCAAGGCTCCATTGACACCATTTTCAATCGCAAATTTCATGAGAGCATAGGATTCGAGGAGGGAAGGTATCATGTAGAAATTCCGTGGTACGAAGATGTGCTAAAAGAGGTACCATCAAACCACCGAGTGGCCCTTGCAGCTCTTCATCGAGTAAAGCAAAACCTTCAAAGACAAAACCTCGAGTCTACTTATGGGGACATTTTTCGTCAGTATCTCACCGATGGAATCATCGAGCGTATACAGGTGTCTCCGAGAGACTTTCATAAGCACATATGGATACCCCATCGCCCTGTAGTGAAGACTGCCGAGCAGGTGACAACCAAAGTGAGGCCGGTCTTCAACTGCAGCCTTCGGGTCGGGAATAGTCCATCTCTTAACCAGGCTTGCTACCCCGGTTTAGATCTGATGGCTTCTTTGTTTAGACTGCTTTTACAATTTAGAACCAATAAGTATGTAGTACTGGCAGACATATCGAAGGCTTTTTTACAAATTAGACTGAAGAAGGAGGAGGATCGTAATAGGTTCTGCTTCTTCTGGGAAGAAAATGGTGTTCTGAACACCTTTCGATATACATCCATAATCTTTGGTCTGGCAGTCAGCCCCTATATACTCGGTGCTGTTATACGACACCACGCGAAAAAGTATCCACCTGATCTTTGTTCTTCATTACTGGAGCACAATTTTTATATGGACAACTTTATCTTCTCTCATTCTTCGATCAACACTGTAACAGACATATTTTATCAGACTACAACTCGCATGAGCGAGGGTGGTTTTGATTTGTGCTCTTGGAGCACAAATAGTCCTGAACTTAGAACACTCCTAGAGTCTGAGGGAAAACAATCATCACACCAAAATCCGGAAGAAAGGGTTCTGGGATATCTTTTCGATACTGCTTCAGATTCTATCAGACTGAGTGACTTTGATATTTCTTTAACAACCAAAACAAAACGTCAGCTTCTCTCTCAAATTGCCAAGGTCTTTGACCCATTTTCCCTGTTCCTTCCTGTTACCATCAGAGGCCGTCTTCTCATGCGGAAAACATGGGAACAAGAGATGGGGTGGGATGACGAAATTGACGAGGAGTTGAGGACCTCATGGGAGAAGCTGAGTTCTGATTTAAACCTATTGAAGGATATCTCTTTCGATAGGTCCTGCTTCGAGACAGAAAGTTCCGACCTGTCTCTTCACATCTTCTGTGATGCCAGCTCTACCTGCTATGGCTTTGTGGTCTATGTTTCCTCTTCAGCCAAAGAACCAAGCATTCTCTGGTCTAAGGGAAAAGTTTCCCCCTTAAAAGGAAAGACTTTACCATGCTTAGAGCTTTTGTCGGTGTTTCTAGCCTTCAAGTGTCTACCTCAGGTCCTTGATGGCTTTCCTAACTCAAAATTCAATACTTTAAACATCTTTTCTGATTCGCAAATTACTTTGCAGTGGATTCTTAAAGGAGGAAAAAAGAACAAGAGCGTTTTCGTCAAAAACAGGATTCAGGATATTCAAAAAATGATATCTTCTCTTAGAGAAAATCAGCAATTGATTCCCAAATTTCATTTCGTAAGATCTGAAGAAAATCCTGCAGATCTGCTCACCAGAGGTCTGACAACTGCTGAATTTGGGAAATCCCTTTCATTTTGGAAACAAGGTCCTGAATGGTTGTCATCGGCCCCCATTTATTGGCCTGAAACAGAGTGGGAAAATAGCACAAGCAATCCTTCTCTTGTGCTTCTGACTACAAATCAAGCTGTACTACCACCTGTGATCAAGTTTGAAAAGTTCTCCAATCTTCACGCTCTATTAAGAGTATGCTCTCTCCTTTTTAAGTTTTCAGCAATCACACGAAAAATAAACATTGATTGTGAATCAATGGCACGATTGTATTGCCTAAGGAGGATGCAGGAAGAGTCCTTCCCTAAAGAACTTGCTTTTCTAAGAAGAGCAAGAGCTAATCCTTCGTTGACCGAACCACCACCTGATCTGGTCAATCATCTTAACTTGTTTCTTGATGATCAACATCTTATAAGAAGCAAGGGAAGACTTGCTCGATCCAACTACTATGATTTTGATGTGCTAAACCCCATCCTCTTGGGAAAAAGTCATCATTTCACTCTTCTTTTCATCAGAAATGCTCACTATGAGTGCAAACATTTGGGAATTCAAGCCACTTTGACAAATATCCGTCTTAGAGGTTTTTGGATCACCGCAGCCAGAGCTACCATCAAGAGGGTTCTTACTGACTGTATCATATGCAAGAGGTACAACAACTTTGCATTTAAATATCCTCGCTTTACCAACTTTACGAGGGCTCAAGTGGAACTATTCCGCCCTTTCCAACATGTAGGAGTGGACTTCACCAAGCATTGGTGGGTGAAGGTGAAAGGCTCTCCACAGGCCCAAAAAATGTTCATCATCATATACACGTGCTTAAATGTGCGTGCTGTATATTTGGATTTGATAGCAGATATGTCGTCTGAGTCATTCGTCCAATCATTCAAACGTTTCGTCAGTCGCTTTGGAGTACCGGACGTTGTGTATAGCGACAATGCAAAATCCTTTGTTCAGGGAGTCGAATCATTTGAATCATTTGTCATCTCGGAAAATGGGCAGGAGTTCCTCCGTAAAAATCACATCATACATCGAAGAATCCCTTTATACAGTCCCTGGACCGGTAGCCTATGGGAGAGACTCTTGAGAGTGGTAAAGGATTGTCTCGTGAAAACCATCGGACGATCCTCCATTGAATATTTTCAATTCTTAACAATTCTTGCGGAAATTTCGGATGCCATAAACTCGAGACCTCTCACCTACACGTCAAGTTCTCAGGATGTAATTCCTCTCACGCCTAATTGTTTTTTGAAGCCTCATTCAAAAACAAGCATGGTGTGGAGAAATGAGAACGTTGCTCAACCATTAATAACACCTACTAGAAATGCTTTGATCAAATCTCTTCGATCATCCTCGGACACTTTTGAAGAATTTCGGACCAGATGGTATGAAGAATATCTGCTAAGTCTCCGCGAGATAGGTAGAGATCTTTACCAGACTGGATGGAATAACTTGGTCAAAGTAGACGATGTGGTAATCGTACGTAGTCCTGTCAAAGAGCGCCCTTTCTGGCAGCTGGGCATCGTCACTCAATTAGTACATGGAGATGACGGAAAGGTTAGATCAGTTTTCGTCAAGTCTCCAGGAGGACAAGTAAATCATCATTCGATAAAACACTTATATCCTCTGGAGCTGTCCTTAACTCATAGCGGGAACTCTCAAACAACGAACCTTCCATCATCAGTTCCATCTACCTCTACGACATCTTCGAGCCCAACGTCGATTTTAACAGCTAAGCCTTCAAGACCTAGTCGAAAAGCAGCTGTAGCAGCAAGAGCACGTCTTCAAGAAAGTGACTCTTCAGAATCTGATTCGGAATAATATGTTAAAATCTCTCCAGCCAATTGTCTTGGCATAAGGAGAATACTCCAGGAGCGTTTGTAAATATGTCTTTTTTACTTATTTGTCCTTTCTTTTAATGCCTCCACTAGATAGTTGGAGGCATCCCGCCCCCCGGAGTGTATAAAAATAATATAACCAAGTAAAAAGCTAACTCTGTGTTTGAATCGAAGTTTGTTTTTTTTTCTCTACTTTTTTTTCTGGTGATCGATGCCGTTTAGTCAAAAACTCAAACAATCTTTTTTTAAGTAAAGTGAAAACTGTATATATTCTTAAAAAGCTAAGAATTTTGTGATCATTTTTTTGACAAGTTTCATAATAATGGTATCGGTATCTAGGTTTCATATTAAAGGTATCGGTATCTAGGTTTCATATTAAAGGTGTCGGTATCTAGGTTTCACCTTTAAAGGCTTTTTATTTGAACCAGTATTTATTGTATATTTATTGAACGTATGTTTAATAATCTTTAAACAATAAAAAGGTATCAAGGTATCGGTATCAAGGTTTCGTATCAAGGTATCGGTATCAAGGTTTCGTATCAAGGTATCGGTATCAAGGTTTCATATTAAGGTATCGGTATCAAGGTTTCAAATTTAAGGGTTTCATATTTAAACCTTTAATGTATATATAAACGTAAGTTTATAGTTTATTTAACAAACTTCCACAACCTGCAAAATATCCTTCGCTTGCATAACGCAAAGTAATATAATTGAGACCGAGGTCTCTTTTCCATATCTTCTTGTTCGAAGCAATTTTTAAGTAAATTCCAGTACTTCGAGCAGTTTAAAAGGAACCTAAACAAGTTAAAAGGGCAGGTTTTATGACTTTAAAATCTACTAAATATTTGTACGCCAGAGGTCGGGAATACTAATACGAGACCCTGGTTGAAGGAATAAATTTTCTTTCAAGAAAAAGTTGTATTGTCTTTCGACTCGGTATTAGTCTTCATCAGTAAACAAAAAATGGTAAGTTTACTTTCTGATAATCAGGTGTACAAATAAAACTTTTAACAAGGTATAAATTAATTAAGACTGGTATTTTTATTACTCATACAGAATTGTGGAACAATTGTTCTTCTTGATTGTGAGGACATCTATTAAGGTATCCTTATTCCGGTTGATCCTGCCAAGATATACAAATCCTTCGGCTAATGAGTTTCAGCTGTTTTCCCAATTAAGTAATTGCAATTTTACAATTTTACAATTTAAAATAACAATTTAGAATAAAACATTTATTTATTTTTTATTTTTGAGGGGACTTAATCTTATAATATATATATATATATATATATAATATATAATATATATATATATATATTATATATATATATATATATATATATATTATAATTATATATACTATATATATATATATATATATATATACCCTTATTATTCATATATATATATATATTATAGTATATATATATATAGATATATATATAGTATATATATATATATATATATTATATATAATAATATTATATATATATATATATATTATATATTATATATATATATATATATATATATATATATATATATATAAAGTAAAAGGACAAAATATTTTAAATTTCTTAGAAAAAAATGGAATAATTTATATAAATTACTAAAATCATTTTACCTAAATTGTTATATTTATTCGCCGGGTATGAGAGTGAGCAAAGTCCGAGATAACAATCTTCAGTTTTTTATGTCAATATTTTGATGTATGTAGAGGAGGGCAAGTCCAGTAAGTCTTTCATCTCCAATAGTATTTCTAAAGTAAGTTTTCAGAAGTCTTAATGTTGAAAAGCTAATTTCTACTGAAGTAGTAGACACGAGGGTAAAATTGCCAATATTTGCGACGAGATGTAAATATTTGGAAACTGTGACTGCGAACAAGAAACTAGTCCGCCTGTTGCTCTTTTTGGACGATCTGTGCTGTGATGCCATTTCACCTTCCATAAATCCCATTCTGTTTTACTAAATCTTCAATTGGGCTTTCGAGATCTTCCTTGAAAAATGTTACACAATCTTTTATCTTCTCATATGCACATTATACCTGTTC
>JABUQX010119701.1:10000-20000 GCA_015478945.1 Trachelipus rathkii | reverse complement strand
ATTTACTTAAAAATTGCTTCGAACAAGAAGATATGGAAAAGAGACCTCGGTCTCAATTATATTACTTTGCGTTATGCAAGCGAAGGATATTTTGCAGGTTGTGGAAGTTTGTTAAATAAACTATAAACTTACGTTTATATATACATTAAAGGTTTAAATATGAAACCCTTAAATTTGAAACCTTGATACCGATACCTTAATATGAAACCTTGATACCGATACCTTGATACGAAACCTTGATACCGATACCTTGATACGAAACCTTGATACCGATACCTTGATACCTTTTTATTGTTTAAAGATTATTAAACATACGTTCAATAAATATACAATAAATACTGGTTCAAATAAAAAGCCTTTAAAGGTGAAACCTAGATACCGACACCTTTAATATGAAACCCAGATACCGATACCTTTAATATGAAACCTAGATACCGATACCATTATTATGAAACTTGTCAAAAAAATGATCACATAATTCTTAGCTTTTTAAGAATATATAGTTTTCACTTTCACAGAAAAAAAGATTGTTTAGTTTTTGATAAACGACTCGATCACCAGAAAAAAAAGTAGAGAAAAAAAAACAAACTTCGATTCAAACACAGAGTTAGCTTTTTACTTGGTTATATTATTTTTATAATATATATATATAATATATCATAATAACTAGTGGAGGCATTAAAAGAAAGGACAAATAAGTAAAAAAAGACATATTTACAAACGCTCCTGGAGTATTCTCCTTATGCCAAGACAATTGGCTGGAGAGATTTTAACATATTATTCCGAATCAGATTCTGAAGAGTCACTTTCTTGAAGACGTGCTCTTGCTGCTACAGCTGCTTTTCGACTAGGTCTTGAAGGCTTAGCTGTTAAAATCGACGTTGGGCTCGAAGATGTCGTAGAGGTAGATGGAACTGATGATGGAAGGTTCGTTGTTTGAGAGTTCCCGCTATGAGTTAAGGACAGCTCCAGAGGATATAAGTGTTTTATCGAATGATGATTTACTTGTCCTCCTGGAGACTTGACGAAAACTGATCTAACCTTTCCGTCATCTCCATGTACTAATTGAGTGACGATGCCCAGCTGCCAGAAAGGGCGCTCTTTGACAGGACTACGTACGATTACCACATCGTCTACTTTGACCAAGTTATTCCATCCAGTCTGGTAAAGATCTCTACCTATCTCGCGGAGACTTAGCAGATATTCTTCATACCATCTGGTCCGAAATTCTTCAAAAGTGTCCGAGGATGATCGAAGAGATTTGATCAAAGCATTTCTAGTAGGTGTTATTAATGGTTGAGCAACGTTCTCATTTCTCCACACCATGCTTGTTTTTGAATGAGGCTTCAAAAAACAATTAGGCGTGAGAGGAATTACATCCTGAGAACTTGACGTGTAGGTGAGAGGTCTCGAGTTTATGGCATCCGAAATTTCCGCAAGAATTGTTAAGAATTGAAAATATTCAATGGAGGATCGTCCGATGGTTTTCACGAGACAATCCTTTACCACTCTCAAGAGTCTCTCCCATAGGCTACCGGTCCAGGGACTGTATAAAGGGATTCTTCGATGTATGATGTGATTTTTACGGAGGAACTCCTGCCCATTTTCCGAGATGACAAATGATTCAAATGATTCGACTCCCTGAACAAAGGATTTTGCATTGTCGCTATACACAACGTCCGGTACTCCAAAGCGACTGACGAAACGTTTGAATGATTGGACGAATGACTCAGACGACATATCTGCTATCAAATCCAAATATACAGCACGCACATTTAAGCACGTGTATATGATGATGAACATTTTTTGGGCCTGTGGAGAGCCTTTCACCTTCACCCACCAATGCTTGGTGAAGTCCACTCCTACATGTTGGAAAGGGCGGAATAGTTCCACTTGAGCCCTCGTAAAGTTGGTAAAGCGAGGATATTTAAATGCAAAGTTGTTGTACCTCTTGCATATGATACAGTCAGTAAGAACCCTCTTGATGGTAGCTCTGGCTGCGGTGATCCAAAAACCTCTAAGACGGATGTTTGTCAAAGTGGCTTGAATTCCCAAATGTTTGCACTCATAGTGAGCATTTCTGATGAAAAGAAGAGTGAAATGATGACTTTTTCCCAAGAGGATGGGGTTTAGCACATCAAAATCATAGTAGTTGGATCGAGCAAGTCTTCCCTTGCTTCTTATAAGATGTTGATCATCAAGAAACAAGTTCAGATGATTGACCAGATCAGGTGGTGGTTCGGTCAACGAAGGATTAGCTCTTGCTCTTCTTAGAAAAGCAAGTTCTTTAGGGAAGGACTCTTCCTGCATCCTCCTTAGGCAATACAATCGTGCCATTGATTCACAATCAATGTTTATTTTTCGTGTGATTGCTGAAAACTTAAAAAGGAGAGAGCATACTCTTAATAGAGCGTGAAGATTGGAGAACTTTTCAAACTTGATCACAGGTGGTAGTACAGCTTGATTTGTAGTCAGAAGCACAAGAGAAGGATTGCTTGTGCTATTTTCCCACTCTGTTTCAGGCCAATAAATGGGGGCCGATGACAACCATTCAGGACCTTGTTTCCAAAATGAAAGGGATTTCCCAAATTCAGCAGTTGTCAGACCTCTGGTGAGCAGATCTGCAGGATTTTCTTCAGATCTTACGAAATGAAATTTGGGAATCAATTGCTGATTTTCTCTAAGAGAAGATATCATTTTTTGAATATCCTGAATCCTGTTTTTGACGAAAACGCTCTTGTTCTTTTTTCCTCCTTTAAGAATCCACTGCAAAGTAATTTGCGAATCAGAAAAGATGTTTAAAGTATTGAATTTTGAGTTAGGAAAGCCATCAAGGACCTGAGGTAGACACTTGAAGGCTAGAAACACCGACAAAAGCTCTAAGCATGGTAAAGTCTTTCCTTTTAAGGGGGAAACTTTTCCCTTAGACCAGAGAATGCTTGGTTCTTTGGCTGAAGAGGAAACATAGACCACAAAGCCATAGCAGGTAGAGCTGGCATCACAGAAGATGTGAAGAGACAGGTCGGAACTTTCTGTCTCGAAGCAGGACCTATCGAAAGAGATATCCTTCAATAGGTTTAAATCAGAACTCAGCTTCTCCCATGAGGTCCTCAACTCCTCGTCAATTTCGTCATCCCACCCCATCTCTTGTTCCCATGTTTTCCGCATGAGAAGACGGCCTCTGATGGTAACAGGAAGGAACAGGGAAAATGGGTCAAAGACCTTGGCAATTTGAGAGAGAAGCTGACGTTTTGTTTTGGTTGTTAAAGAAATATCAAAGTCACTCAGTCTGATAGAATCTGAAGCAGTATCGAAAAGATATCCCAGAACCCTTTCTTCCGGATTTTGGTGTGATGATTGTTTTCCCTCAGACTCTAGGAGTGTTCTAAGTTCAGGACTATTTGTGCTCCAAGAGCACAAATCAAAACCACCCTCGCTCATGCGAGTTGTAGTCTGATAAAATATGTCTGTTACAGTGTTGATCGAAGAATGAGAGAAGATAAAGTTGTCCATATAAAAATTGTGCTCCAGTAATGAAGAACAAAGATCAGGTGGATACTTTTTCGCGTGGTGTCGTATAACAGCACCGAGTATATAGGGGCTGACTGCCAGACCAAAGATTATGGATGTATATCGAAAGGTGTTCAGAACACCATTTTCTTCCCAGAAGAAGCAGAACCTATTACGATCCTCCTCCTTCTTCAGTCTAATTTGTAAAAAAGCCTTCGATATGTCTGCCAGCACTACATACTTATTGGTTCTAAATTGTAAAAGCAGTCTAAACAAAGAAGCCATCAGATCTAAACCGGGGTAGCAAGCCTGGTTAAGAGATGGACTATTCCCGACCCGAAGGCTGCAGTTGAAGACCGGCCTCACTTTGGTTGTCACCTGCTCGGCAGTCTTCACTACAGGGCGATGGGGTATCCATATGTGCTTATGAAAGTCTCTCGGAGACACCTGTATACGCTCGATGATTCCATCGGTGAGATACTGACGAAAAATGTCCCCATAAGTAGACTCGAGGTTTTGTCTTTGAAGGTTTTGCTTTACTCGATGAAGAGCTGCAAGGGCCACTCGGTGGTTTGATGGTACCTCTTTTAGCACATCTTCGTACCACGGAATTTCTACATGATACCTTCCCTCCTCGAATCCTATGCTCTCATGAAATTTGCGATTGAAAATGGTGTCAATGGAGCCTTGGTCGGCTTCCTCGTTGATGCCAATAGATTCCAGTTTGTATAGGTTTTCGAGACCCACGTCCAGGTCTATGTTAGGGTGTGTGTGAAGAAGAGGATCGAAGTAGGAAGGAGATGGATCTATAATAGAGTTGACGACTGTTTCGGGAATTTTATTTATAGACTGACGGAGAGAAGAGGTCAACTTTGATTGTCATGAAGACTCTTCCTCCTTTTGTTCATGAAAAGAATTAAAGTTGAAAATTGTGTCAATTTGAGAAGGTGTCAAAAAACTCTTGACAGGGCCGAAGGGTATGAAACCATGGCAGGACTCAATAGCACTTCCTCTCAAACAGTTGACAACTTTGAAATGTTTCATCAGGTATAATGAATCTATCCCCAGTAGACACTCCACATTTTCTACACTATCTTCATGGCGGCCTTTATAGTAGAAACGATCCGCAATCTTATATCCATTGCGCCTGATGTTATATTCGGCTCCCATTAATCCCCTTACCTCAAATCCGATGTTAAGACCAGGATCTATGAGCATGGGAACTTTGAAAAAAGAGTCACAACAGAGATTCAGATCCAAGTCTATGGAATGCATTGTTCTGGATTGTTCTCCTAAAAACGTTTTAATTGTTTTAGTGCTACTTGGAAGAGAAGACAAATCCACTCCTAACTTCTCTAGGACTCCATTATGACAGTAGCTCCTCTGGGAACCAAAATCAAGAAGACAGCGTACCGCTACAATTTTATTTCCTTTTTTTACCTTAAGGGAAACAGTAGGAAGAATGTTGCCCGATGGAGTGGATCCAGCATTGATACATAGATGATTTCGGCTGGTATCATCATCTTCTGTAAAGGTGGCAGCAGACGACGATGTAGAAGGTTCATCAATGGGTTTGGGTCCTTTTCCCTTGTTATTGGACTTAACACCTGAACAGCAAAGAGCAGAGATGTGAGCCTTGCTTTTACACAAGACGCAAGGAAAGTTAAGACCATAAGTCTTTGCTGGACATAATAATGTCTTGTGTTTAGTGCTGCTGCAGCAGGCACAAAGTCCTAAGGCACTGCAGCGCTCTCTTCTTGCGGCCGGATTGGGATAGGTCGAACAAGAGGACATGAAATGAGCACCCCCACAAAGCTTACACTTAACTGAGAAGGTCTCGTTTGTAGCTTTAGATTCTCTAGGAGAAGAAGTGGTTCGCTCCTGCATGGAGCTCTTTTTTGAAACTTTCGATACATAATAAGAAGAGGTCTTCTTTTTGCTTGGGGGTGAAGAATTAGACATCTTTTTTGAAGTAGAAGAGAGAGGTTTATTCTTCATCCTTTCCATTGATTTCAAAATCGTATGATATTGTTCAAAAATAGTAATAACAGATGGGTACTCCACATTGGTAACGATCTTCATTTCTCTTAAGAAATTTTGAGGTAACTTATCAACCAGAATATGGCTGAGAAGTTTACACCCTGCTGAATCTTCTTCCAAAAGATCCACTCCAAACTCCTTTAATTCGTGGAGGTGAGCCCGTACCTCTGTTACAAAAGTTCTCACTGCTTCAAGATTCTTAGAATCCAAAGCAGGAGCAGAATATATTTGGTGCAGTAATGAATCAATAATAAAGGGCTCGTCCAGATATAGTTCTTTCAATATCTGTAAAGCTACTTCATAATTTGCGTCTATATTTGGGAGATGCTCCACATCCTTCTGAGCTAGGCCGGAAAGATGGGATTTCAAATATTGAAGCTTGGCAGCTTCTGAGAGGTCACGTCTGCACCCGATGATGTTTTCAAAAGAAAGCAAAAAAGATCGAAACTGAAGACGGTCAGTTCCTCCCGAAAAGCTTTTACACTTTAGTGGAGGAATTTTGACTTCCTGTTTGTGTGTAGTTAAAGTCTTCAGCATAGAATGGACCTCAGATTGTTGCTGGTCCGATTCCCTGAGGGATTGTATTCCTGATGCTGACTCATGGAGCGAAACGTTGGCAGCCGGAAGGCTGAATAAATTTTGGATTTTCTGCTGCTGAAGATGGTAGTGGGTGGATCCCACTAATTCCTCATCCAACAATTTAGAATTGTATTGCAGTATATCTGAAGCACAAATTAAGGCCTCAATTTCTCCATCGTATCTACGTATCTCTCCTAACATTACAGACACCCTCCAAACAGACGAAACAAGAGATAAGAGGCGTCCATCTTCGATTTCAGTAATTGCTTGAACATATGGTTATTTTCCTCAATGTTCCTCTAGATTCTCAGAGGAACTATTTGCGCTTTACACATCTGTCACCCTTTTTCCTTCCTCGGGGCCGTTCGACCTTACGCTGTTTCGAATCCGCTCAGATATGGAAGTTCCATTTGATTGAAGCCAGTGTTCAACGGAAGGAGCAAAATCAGTGGTGGTCCATGAAATAGTGGCCATCTAATCGGCGGGGGGGCTTAAAGGGCCCTGAGGCTAAACGACCCTTATATGAGAAGAGCCCACCTCACAAACCTCCAACGAACTACAATGGAAAGCACCCCAAAAGGGTAAGTAAGTAAAAGTGGACCAGCCGCGCGGCAAGCCTCTATAAGGAAATGAAAGAGAGAAGTAGGGCCGAGGAGAATTAAGGTACCCAGCATCATACTACACATCCATAGTCCAGCTTCGAACGGACTAGGGCGATATAGAGAGGTAAAAGGAACATGCGGTGAGCAACTCAAGATTTTGAGGCGAGATGACAAGTCATTCGCAGGAGTTTAATATGCGGTGCGCATGTTAAGTGGCCATCTAGAATGAGTTCTAGAAATTTGACTTGTGAAGTTACAGGAATGGGCAAACCATATAAGGTTAAGTTCGCTGGAAGAAGATGGCAGGTTCTTCGATTCCCTTTTATCTTAAAAAGCACTGCTGAGGTTTTGGTGGGAGAGAAATGGAAGTCATGGGAGTTACCCCATTGTGAAATATTCTCAATAGCTAATTGAAGTTTTCGTTAGAGAAAAGGCAGCCTGGCACCGGCTAAATATAGCGCAAGGTCATCAACATAGAGAGAAAATTGACCGTCGCTGGGATAGAAGTAACTATGTCATTAAATCCGAGAGCAAATAGTAATACACTTAGAACACTACCCTGCGGAACTCCTTCATCCAGAGTAAAGTTGTTGTACCATTAATGATGGGACAATGAACATCGTAAATGGAAAACTATTTGTTTACCTATCATTTGTTAATTTTGATAAACCTCGGAATAGAAATATCAGACTTGCTAAGCGTGTTTGTACTAAACGTTAGTGATCCTACATCGTTAATTTTCTTGCTAAAAAAATACTTTTATTAAACCTGCCCATCCTACTCTATTCGTATTATATAATACATATATATATAAATATATATATATATTATAAAATATATATATATATATATATATATATTAATATATATATTATATATATATTAAATATATATATATTAATATATTATATATATATATGTATATAAATATAAATATAAATATAATATAAATTATTAAATATAAATATAAATATATAGTATATATATATAAATAGGTATTATATATATATATATTATATATATAATTATAATATATATATATTATATATTTAAATATATAATATAATTATATATATATATTTAAAATGATAAAATAACTAGCAATAATATACTCATTTGTTTATTATTTCTTTTTTTATTTTCTTTTTTAAAATTTTCGGGAAGCTGGTGCGGTCACGGTGCGATCCAAAGGCATACCGCACCAGGCACACCGCATTGGGTACACCGCATCGGGCACACCTCATCATGGTCCACACCGCACCGAGCATTTATTTTTTCTTCCGCACCGCGCAACCACCGCACAGGTCACATTGAAATTTTGATGCGCCCACCGCACCTCGCACCGCACCAAAATGAGCGCACCACGCACCGGCACCGCACCGCACCAGCTGCAGCGGTCGGCCAACCATATAGATAGAGCGATAAATATAAAAATATATATTATAATATAAATATATATATATTATATTATAAAATATATATATATATATACTATAAATATATATATATATATATATATATATATATATAGATATTGCGTATATATGCAAAAGTACTTAACGCCCAATACGGTGAAAACTGTAAATTAGTTACTGTCCTGTATATAAAACTAAAGTTTAAATAAAAATTAATCATTTTAGGGGCGAAATGAAAACTATTTAGAGCAAAAAAAAAATTTTTTTGTTGCTTGTTTTTGAATCTAGTTTCTTGCGCGACATTCTTAAATTAATGAAATGTATTGAAAATAAGGTGTTGAGTGGTTAAACGTAAAATAAAATAATTTCTTTGTAAGCGGCCAGCTGAACAACGTTTATATTACAAAATTAATTTTTTCCTTAGGGTGACCTAACAACCAAAACCTAACCTAACCTAACTAAACTAACTTAACTTAACTTAACTTAACTTAACTTAACTTAACTAACTCTAACTTAACTTAACTTAACTTAACTTAACTTAACTTAACTTAACCTCATTTCACCCCTAGAACATACGGAAAAAAATCATTTCGCTCCTAGAACATTTATTTATCTATCATAGATGCTACCTGAGATTTTATTTTTGATCCGACTTCCCCTTCCGTGTGGCCGTTAAGTAACTTTGTACATATATATAATTATATATATAGTGATTAAGTATATATGATTGGATCATATATATATATATTATATATAATATATATTATATATATATATATATATATATATATATATATATATATATATATATATATATATATATCAGGGGGTGTATACATAGGGTAGGCAGGGTAGGTAGCTCCTACCCAATATTTTTTAGTCTTTTTAATAAAATAATTTAAATGGTAAAGTAAAATAAATTATTAGAATTTTATATGAAAGTGTAAAAAAGAAACTGATTTATAAAATAAATTTAAAGAAAATCAACTACTTTAGTAATAACAATTATAATAATTAAATTCATTTGGAAATTTTCCTTCCTACTCTGTTCCTAAGAGTAAATTGGAAAGCGGTGGGCGTACGGGTAGATCTTCATATTTCATATAAAATATATAGGAAAAAGCCAAGCGTCATACCTTGCTTTTGAGCGAAAAAATACGCAAATTTTCGCGAGTACGAAACTTTCGTTCACCCAGTGAAATCGAACGAAATAATTTGAAAAAAAGATTTTGAATCTCTCTCTCTCTCTCTCTCTCTCTCTCTCTCTCTCTCTCTCTCTCTCTCTCTCTCTCTCTCTCTCTCTCTATTTATCTATCTATCTATCTAACTATCTATCTATCTATCTATCAATGTACGATATTTTCACTTATGGTGGCAGAGTGAAAATAAATGTTTACCATATATTTGCTGTGTTAAGTTTTGGAATAGAGGCAGTGAAGGTGTTGTGCTTTATTGAATTTTAATTATATGTAACATTTTTATTAATTAAGTGTTGTTTACCTTTATATAATTAAAATAATTATTTAAAAATTCTGGTAGGCCTATGTCAGGCTTTGAGTCAATCTTATGCATATAATACACATAAATAAATATAGCTGTATTCAAAAGGACGTGAAAAATTAAATTTTTCCTTCAAATAAATAAGGACGTATTGCAGTTAATATATAAAAAAAAATATATATATATATATAAATTTTATATATATATATATATATATTATATATATATATATATATATATATATATATATATATATATATATGATATATTAATTATATATATATATATATATATTATATTATATATATATAAATATATTATATATATTATAACCAAAAATGTAATCTTCAAGGT
>JABUQX010119701.1:0-7500 GCA_015478945.1 Trachelipus rathkii | reverse complement strand
TATACCTCTAATTCCAGACCATAGTCACTATGATGCATTAACACAGGTAACAACATACCCTCATGTAAGACCCCAACGAATCAAGATTTTGTCCCTTCATATCCACCAAAGATTTAATTGCTCCAGCTACCTTCCTGCTATTCACAACTTTCCCACTACTCTCTGCATCGTCCGTTCCCTTTTCATCCAACAATATATCCTAAATATTTTAAACTCATACACTTGCGATGTTTTCCAGCTGCTCACCTCTAACATAACTTCACCAAAACAGAGGACTGTCCTCACTCGGACTACGTTTATTTTCTAAAACCCTTTCTTTGTACACACCTTTCCAAAGAATCTCTTACCATTCCTCTCAACTCTCTTCAGACTTCAACGCACAAAACCAAATCATCCGCATAAAATAGGTAGAGCACCCTCCACTCTCTTCCTTTCTCCATCATTCTAACACCATCCCCTGTCACCCCACCTCTAATTCTTTCATAACCCCATCCATATACAAATTGAATAACCAAGGAGACATAACACATCCCTGCCTCACTCCGCTATTAATATTAAACCAATCACTTTCAACTCCATTTATTCCTACACACGCTTCACTATCGTCATACATACCTTTGATTCCAGTTCAGAAGCTTACCACTAACTCAACACCATATATCTCACTAACACTTGCCATAAAGCTTCCCTATTAATTACCTATCAACGCCTGTTGCAAATCCATAAAACAAATATAATTTATTTTTCCTCATTTTCTCAATCATTAAAAAAGTTTGTTTCAATGTAAAGATTGATCCACACATCCAATACTAACCACTCCCTAAACGCACCTTGTTCTTCTCCAATCAGTCCTTTAGTCACTCAACACACTTTTTCGAACAAAATACCAGCAAATATCTTCCCTAGAACACTCAGTTAATTAATTCATTATTAATTCCTACAGTTACCCTTATCCCACTTACCTTTACATAAGGGTCTATTTAAACTGCTCTATCCAATCCTAGGAAACTAATACCCTCCATAACGCTTTGTTACCCAACTTTCAAATCCAATTAATCATCATCTCGCCTCCGTTCTTGATCATTTCACCAGTAATTTCATCTATACCTGCAGATTTACCATTCTTCAACTTACTAATGGACCTTCATCCCCAGAAAACTTATTCCTTTCTTGGCCACATCAAAACCAGTACAAACATTACTATCACATCTTCATTACTGCCAATGTTATGCAGATTTTAGAAGTATTCTTCATACTCCCCCCACATCCATTCATCAGTTACGGAAAGCTCATCCTTATTGCATTTACCTATTTAGATTTCCCTTATTCTCATTCTTAACCTTTCGCGCTTTCTTCCAGAAGAGCTTCCTATTCCTTTGTAAGTTCCCATTCATCCTCCTTCCAAACTGTTCATTTACCTCTTTTTTCCTCCTACGTATGCATCTTTTGGTATTCTTTTTTCTTCCTTATATAATTCCAAAAACATCTTTCTTTTAAACCATACGGATCATGGCTTTTAGTACATTAAAAGGCCACGCTTCTTTTATTTACCTTTAACAAAAGCTTGGATCACCTCCTCATTCCACCACTCACTGATTAACATTCTTACTTCCTACTTTAGTTCATCTACATACATCTTTTGCACTCCTAGCAACCGATTCCTTCATTTCCTTCCCATTTGTTCAGTTTCAACTTGTTCACACTCAACTGATTTACTTGTAAGAGATCTTAAATACTTAACTTCTCACTCTTAATTCTAACCATTTCCTTCTTTATCACCATTCCTGCTCCATGCCAAACCCCCACGTTAACTTAATTTTACATAAAAACAACACAATGATTCGATAATCCCATCCCAACCCCTCACTGTTTTAACATCCAACACAATTACTTTCAAACATCTTCTTCGACTAACACAAAATCAACCAAACTTTTACTCGATACCATCTCTACGGTGAAGTTGCATAATAAACGCCAAAATCAGCGCGAGCCGAGGAAACATATACTACAACTTGTTTACAAAAATATGGCACCAAATGAATATAAACATTACTTTATACATAATATTATAGTATAATATATATATATATATAATATATATAATAATATATATATATAATAAGATATATATATATTATATATATAGTATATATATATATATAAGTATATATATTTATAATATATATATATATAAATATATAATATATATATTATATATATATATATATATATATATATATATAAATATAAATATATATATATAAAATATATAAATATATATATATATATATTTATTCTATATATAATATATATATATATATAATATATAATATATATAGTATATTATATATATATATATATATATTATATTAATATATATATAGTATATATAAGTATATATATAATATATTAAATATAGATATATATATATATATTTATATATATATATATTATATATATATATATATATATATTAAAATATATATATATATATAATAATATATATATAAATTTAAGTATATATATATATTATTATATATATATATTAATATTATTAAGTATAAAATATATATATAGTATATATATATATATAAATATATTATATAATATATATATTATAATAATATATACTATATATATATATAATTAGTATATATATATATATATTATATATATATATATATACTATTATATATATATATATATAATAAACTATATTAATATATATATATATATATATAAATAATATAAGTATTATATATATATATATATTCAGGTTTAAATATATATTATATATAATATATTTATATATAATAATAATAGTTAGTAAATATATATATATATATATATATATATAATATATATTATATATATATATATATATATATAAATATATATATATTATATATATTATATTATATTATTATATATATATATATACTATATATATATATATATACGGTATAATATATATATATAATATTATATATATATATATTATATATATATATATATATATATTATATTTATATAATATTATATATCTTATATTTCTGTATGGAGCAGGTCATTAAACTTGAAGCTTTTACCACATCCAGATTTAAAATTGTTATAGAGCTTGAATATTATATATAAATATAAATATATAGTATTATATATATATATTATATATATATATATTATTATATATAAGTATATAATAATATATATATATATATATAATATATATATATAATAAGTATATATATTATATAAGAAGAAAGATATAAGACTAGGAAAATTAACTGATGGATAATTTAAGTGATTAATATTTTTAAAAAAAATTATTTCTTTATTAAAACAATAGAATATCAAATACAATTTGCAATGATGGAAAATTCACAATGTATAGAAGGCAGTTGCAAATTGATGTATTAAAAAAGTAATTTCCTTGGGTGTCAAAGGCAAATTAATTCACTATCTGTTTTGAATAAAAATAATCATAATGTCAAAACACAAACTTTTCTTTGCTACACTCTTATTGCGCACAGTCCGTTTAACCTGTCGTCTTCCATAGTAATTCGCAGCCAAGTCTTGATCCTTCGCAGAGTACTGAAAGAGTGTTCTACTGTACTGGTGGTGCATGGCTGGGCGAGTAGTATCATCAAAGCCTTTTTTGTCGACGGAAAGAAAGGTTCAGTCTCCTTTAAGACTTGGGAGACAACAAGATCTTTTAGTTCTTCACTACTCAGTTTCTTGTCCTTCCAAAATTTTATGGTACCAAAGTTCTAGCTCTTTTTCTATGCCTTTCTAAGTGGTAAAAACTATAAAAATGAAGCTATCTTTTCCTTTAACTCATCGATTGTTATGAGTAGCATGTGGAAGGCGTTGTAGATATGTTCAATGCATAAGCAGGATTTTTCAGTAGAAAAACTAGTAATTCCAAAGAAGAGCGTTATAGAATCCAAGGATAAGGAGTTATTAAGGATCTTCTTCGGAGGAACTCGTGGGATTTGATTGCTGATGGTTCTGCGGTTCTAGGCTTACCTACCAGAAAATTTGTGGGTAAATATTCAGAAGTCAGTGTAGTCCCAGTTTTGCCGGCGATGATTAGCTTCTTTTTAACACTTCATCGGTGATTTTTTCTTTCATTTCTTTTCCGATGACTCCTAACCATTTTCCACAATATGTTGAATGTTGTCTGCGGGAGGTTTTGACGATACCCAGGTCTTGGATTGAAGAGAAGCATTGTACATACTGGCTCTAACATCGCCAGAGTACTTCGCAGTCAAAATATCGATAGCAAACAAATAATGGAATGACGGAACTTACATGCCGCTGAGATGCAACATGAAAAAGCTGGCTTTTTTCTTTGTCTAGCCGTATGGTTCCTTTCAATGAAAGGATTTCTAATCTATGCAAAATCATTGCGTACAGAAGTGCCTAATTTAATAAATTAAAATACATGTCTAATGCAAAAGCTTAGCTAGATTGATTCAGACCATCTGGTCTTGGCCAAATAGAAGCTTGTGGTATGTTTGGCATTAATTTCGCTATCTCAAAGACCAAAGACTCGCGTGAAAAACACCAACGTAATAATGTCCTTTTATAGTTCCACAGTGGATTGGCGGGATATTACATGGTATTGTGCTGTTCAAAATCTATTGTACTGACTAGGATTTTGTTTGTTGTGGAAGAGCAAATAGGATTTAAGAAGTCTCAACTGCGTTTTTTTTAATAACTTTTTGCATCGCAACTATGCTAGGATGGAAGATTGGACAACCTTCCTTCTTTGCCGACATTTCGTAGAACAGCCATCGGAAACCCAAGCAAACCAGTACGCCATATTCTCAAGAATGGGATCCATAGTGTCTTCGGCTCTAGGCAGACAAAATCTGTCCAATGGCTTTTCGCAATGGTTTTTTGCTGTTCAATCGCTATGTTCAGGTATCTAGTGACAAAGGCCAATAAATTTCCTCTTTGACTTCGTCGGCGACTCGTTTGATCGCGAAACTTAGCGCAAAACCTCTATGGATAATTGTTCCTTCCAGATTATCAGCGGTTTCAGTCGTTGCTAGTGAAAGCTATATGTGCACGCGTTGCCTGGTTACTATTTTTGATGTTTCCTTTATTAGTCAGTACAACACATAGAGAAATGATTCTCATTCTGGAATCTAAGCTGGAAATTAGTAGCTGTTGGCCATTTGTTCTCCCCTTTTCAAAAAGTGGTTTTTCAATACTGATCTTCCGGCATCTATTCGCAAGCGGCACAAATCTTGCAACACTCCCTCATCATGATGCTACCCCGGAGCGGTAATCGCCACGTACCAGAAAATGTCACACATGAAATTATTGACGATAAATATTTTTTTATTTTCTTCTATGATTTTCTTAGAATGCTGGTTAATTTGGTTAATTTGGATGTCTACCGGCACGTCCTATAGGAACAATCTTGCAGCTTCAACAGCAGTTTATGCCACTCTGTGTTTGTATGTCCTCTTACAAACCTCATGAACATCTTTAGTATTTTAGTGAAAGGTTCTATTATAAAGAGCGACTAGTTACTCCTCTGACCTAACTTTAATTGGTGGAAATAAAATACAAAAACTTGCAAAATGCTCCCTTTTAGGTGCCTGCAGTATGTCAGCCAAGGTGAATAAGTCTCCAACCATTTCATAATTGAATTCCTCCATTAAGTGCGGTAGCATCTTCCAAAAAATTATAGGTCTTAGGTGAAATCCAACACTCTTCAGTAACTGTTTCTTTTTTCTCAGTCGAAATCATAGATGAATGTCCAACGTATCTACCAATGTCATTTTTCATGACTGTCATCTACTGAAACGTTAGCTCCGAAATCTGGACCCATTATCTTGACTCGTTAAAAGGTGCTGGTTCCTGGGTGTGGGTTCTTCATCATGCGAAATATGCGAAGTAGGAGGGATTGCCTCTTGTGTAGTCTTAGTCGACTTATTGGTATCTTCTTCGTTGTCACCGCTACCATTTCCATTTTTATCTGAGTTCTTCCTTTTCAAATTTACTGCAAACAATAATATTATAAGATATATATTATTGATATATATATATAATATATATAGTATATAATATATATATATATATTATATATATATATATATTATATATATATATATATTATATATATATATATATATATATATATATATATGGTTCTACTACTGTAAATCTCTGCCACATATGGTCATAGGCTAATAATTTTACTAACATTCAAAGATGTTAACAGAAAAAATTAAAAGTATAGCAAACTATGTTGAAAACCATTAATTTCTGTGTTGTAATGAAAAATAGTTTTTTTAAAATGAAGCTAACCTCATATGAACAAGTAAGATCATGTGTTACAAAATTCCTACTTTTAAGAATAAAAACACAAAATTTTAATTTTAATATGTTAAAGTAAAAACGTTACGTACAAAGGAATCTTCCAATATCAATGTCATGATGAAATTTGAACTATAATTTACAATGAGGCGGTGTTGAATTATAGAGTGGCAATTCACGGAGTGATAATTTCAATGCTACTTTGAACCTTAAGCACTTAATAAAGAATTGAAAATCCGACTGAACAAAAAATCTAGAATTTATATATACATATCAACCTTATAAAAAAGCATAGATAGAATAACAACACAGTTCTTATCTACAAATTAAAAGAGCATATAAAATGAGTGAGAAGACCTCGTATCGGCAAGAGAAATGTGAGAAAATGACGATTGCAACTTTAGCCTTCGCCATATTACTTTCGATATGATATATATTATATATATGATATATATAATATATATATATATATAGTATATATATAATATAATATATATATAATATATATTATATATATATTATAATTATATATTATACACATATATATATATATATATATATATATTGTAAAATGTACTTAACGGCCCACCCGGAACGCGGACGTAGCGATCAAAAAAATTCGAAGGTAGACTCTATAAGAGTAAACACTTCTTAGGGGGGGGCAGCTGCCCCCCCTGCCCCCCCCTGACGACGCCCATTATTATATATATATAGATATATATATATATATATATATATATATATATATATATATATTATAATATATATATATATATATATAAATATATATAAATATTACTATATTTAAGTATTATATATATATACTATATATATACTATATATATTATATATATATATATATATACTATATACTATATATATATATATAATATATATATATAGTGTATATATATATATCATATATATATATATATATATAATAATACTATATATATATATATATAATATATATATATACTATAGTATATATATATATATATATTTATATATCAATTTCTCCCTACTATAAATGGTATACCTTATAATAATAATATCTCTATTATTTACTGGTAAATATGTGATATTTCTTAAAGATAGCCTAGCTAGGACTTAGCTCAGCATAATTACTTAATCACTTTATAGTTAGCTTCACAATTTATAGTTAGT
>JABUQX010119700.1:0-42778 GCA_015478945.1 Trachelipus rathkii | reverse complement strand
AAGAGAATCCTCCAAGAGATTTTGGCAAAATTTGACTGAATAAAAATCAACGCAGAATATTTTTCTCTAAACTCTACGTGAGGCTTCGTTGGGAGGATGTCCAGTTTTTACCGAAATACGAATCGAGAAGAATCTATACGAGACAAATAGAGAGATATTAAAATCGAAGGTAGAGCGAGAAGACTAGATTATATAGAGTTCATGATATTCTTAATGTCACAGTAAAATAGAAACAATTTATAAATAGGATATTAACAACATAAGATATATATTTATATATATAACGTATATAAATTTATTTTATCCATCTCATTATATTAGTACAAGAATTAAAATCAACTTTTGTAAAGCCTAAATAGTCAATTATTTCAAGTATCTTGACTATGACTAATATTTTTCTAATATGAGGTAAATTTGAATACAGTCATCATGATCTAAAATATATGATTACATGTTGTTATTCCATTTATGCTTACCTTATATATATATATATGATATATACTACCTGCACAAAAAAAAAAAAAAAAAATAAGAAAAAAAAAAAAAAAAATAATTAAAAAAAGAAAAAATTGTTTTTAACCTGGTATTTTTAACTTTAACTAAAAGTAAAAATATTTTTATGCCTATTATTATATGTATCTGTTACAATAACAAAGGAATGTGATTTATATATATTAATAAAAATACTATTATCTAGTAGTATAATTATTTAATTATTATGATAACATTATTATTAATAATTTATGATAATTATTATTATTCCATTATCTTAGTACAACTAAAACTTTATTATATATTCATTAATTATATATTATTATTAAATTATTATTATTATTATTAATGATTATTACAATTATTATTATTATATATTATCTAAATTATTATATATGAAATCAATTTTATTTAAATAATAGTCAGTTATTATTCAATTTAATAGTAAATTATCAATTATTATGATTAGATTGTAGAAAATTTTATATAAATTCATTTATATTTATTTAGTATATTTAAAATCATTATTTATCATTCTTATTTTAGCTTTTTCAAGAGAAATATTATAATTATTATTATTATTATCATTTCTATTAATGTATGTAATTATTATATTATTAATTATATTATTAGTTAGTTATTAGGTTATGTTATTATTATTATGTTATTAATTATTATTGATTATTACTTAATTGTTATGTATAAAAAATGAGCTTCCTGGACCTTAGTGGTGCGTAAAATTGACGAGACCACACTAGAAATAGGTTAAAGCGTTCAGATCGCTTAGATTTTCGCTACGTACACAAAGTTGTAGGATCACTGTACCTGAACCTTTTGAAGAGGAGAGCCAGAAAGTACCTAAGGTACACTATAGATAAGGACACGTGATTATATTCAAGTAACATTATTTATGGCGAATAATGAACTCTCAGTTCATAATATTGTCTCATGATCTACTGCATTCAAAAACTTCACCTAAATATATCATTCTTATAAATACCAGTAGTTAAATGAAGCATATGAAAGATAAATATTATAAGAATCTTATTTACTATACTCTATATCTGAGTTTTTGAGAGAGCATATGGATTGGTTTGCTCATTTAATAATAGAATCACAAGCCAAATATTATATTTTATCTTAGATATTCATTATTGTTTTATATTGGAAATGGAAGAATAAGGATTTGCTAGTTATTACTTCTAGTAAATACTATAGAAGGATAGTTAAAATTATATAGAAAAAGGAAAAATTTGAATTATGATTTTGAGTTTGATTAGGTGAAATAAGATTATTTAGAAGTATAACAGCTAGTGGTTGAGGATATATAATATAGGGAAGAAGATAATATGATGAAATTAATAAGTACAAGTTAGATGGTAGTTAAGTATGGGACAATAAGAGTTAATAAATATAATAGATAAGTAATTAAATATAAGAATTTTGCACAGGTAAAATTTTATATTATTACAGTTTAGTGATATATATAAGTGAAAGTAGGGAATATACTATAATATTGAAACTGGATAAACAATCTAAATATCTTATGGAAGCCAATATAGTAATAAAGATGAGAATAACTGTTATGTTTGATTATAGGATATCAACAAAAGTAAAGGTAGAAATTTATATATATGTCTATATAGTGATGGATTGATGGATCAATAAGTTGGAAGTAAGCATGTTGATCCATTATATTAATAGTTATATAATAGAGAGTGGTTGTACACGAGCAAATGTTGGCGAAGAAATTGATACCAATTGAGCAGAGGTAGATATACTGAAAGAGTAAAAAGAAGCCGTAGATTGAATGTATACTAAAATATAATAATATCATTGTAACTTGAGAAAATAATATTTTGTATCTAAAAAGAATAGAGATTAGACTACTTATGGGAAGATTAAATAAGTGAGAGAAAAAATTAATGTTAGAAGATATCGAAATATATAGGATAAAAAAAATATAGCATAACCATATAGCAGTAAGTAGATAATAAAGATAATTGGAGGGTTTTAATATAATAAGTTATTTGGTACAAAATTCAGAAATGTATTTATATGTAGGTATATTATGAAAACGTTATATATATATTAATTATTTACCGTATAATAGTTTGATAATTATTGGTATAATTAGGATAGTCTTAGTTCACATCTCAGGAAGGGGAAGTATACTTTCAAATTGGTTTTCATACATGGACAGAGTTATGAATATGGGCTTTTGTGGGAGATGGGAAAATTATATACTAATTGCTATATGAGACTTAATAGAGATATATAAATCATGTATGATAGTATATATAATTATAGTAATACTGATAGTTTAGTAGAATATGAGGATATGTGAGTAGGGAGTTGTGAAGTAGAACATCATTATCGTAAATAATTACTGCATAATACATTGGCATTAAAATTAGTAATATAGTATATAATATAATATATATCATATATGATTTATATATGAGTTCAGAATTAAGTGATGGGGTTTTGATTGGGTTATTAGCTATTATAATATAGAAAGCAAATATAGGAGGTAAATTATTTTTTGAGGTACGGAATACTTTATATAGATTAGTGTAAGGTAGTATATATTCAATTATATATTAGTTGAATGAGTGGTATGATATAAGATATTAATAATAGGGTAGTTCTAGGGAAGTGAAAGGAAAGTTATGAAGTAGTAAAATATATAGTTAAATAATTAAATAAAGATAATAAAAAGATTAATAATTATACTTATTTATATATGATAGAGAGGTGAATATATAATGATTATCATAGAAACGTAGTAAGGCGAGCTATGTGTGAGGGGGGTAGTATTATATATTAGGATATTTCTGTAGGATAAGTGTTGGATGACGTCCCAGCAAAACCTAGCCTCATTATATATTTAATATCTATATGGTAATAGTGATGATAATATTCCGAGAGGATTTAGGAGTAAGAAGGTTATCAGTATTTAGAAAATCTTAAAAGTGATCTTCCTCTCGAAGTGTCCATTTTTTTTCAAACTGCAAATTTTGACCATTTTTCTTTGCTGGTACCAAAACCTTTTTTTTATTTAGTTACTCGGCCCTTTTATTTTTTTTCTCTCTAATTTTAAATATTATCATTTTTATATAATTCAATTATTTATTATTTATGCAATATATTTTTAAGTTACTTTTATTATATTATTTTATGTATATTATAATTCTAATTATAAATTTAACCTTGATTTCTTTCTCCTTCGTTAAATTCATGAGTTTTTATAAGTTTTTTAGATCAAATAGTACTTAAATCAATCCTGGTTTTTGTATATTTAAAAGACGTAATTTTATTATAGACAATATAGGCAGACTATAATTTCACATTATATTGAATAAGAGGCGTATTAAATATATAACGACTAAAGTAACTATGTATAGTATTAGTTTGTATCTTATTATGATGTAGTTGTTCTTAATAAATATTGTTATATGTGTGTAAGTATTGCAAGGAAATTCTAGATATGTTTTACACTCAATCTTGAAACGATATTATGGAACATGCAGAATTTCAATGGATACAAGTACTTTTCTATAAGCCAAATCACGTTTTGGCCCGTCATTTCAGAAGAATTAATGGAAAAGGGAAACAGCATTATAAAAATGTTTTATATATGTAAATTACACCTGGAGTATTGTTAATTTATTAATAGTAAAAACATTACTATGCCATATTAAATAAATAATACGCTAGTAATTAACATTGTTTGTAAATGCGTACTCCGAATTCTGCTCGGAAAATCCATGGGTGGGACTGGGAGAATATGTAACGATTCCAATGAATAAAAGATTAATTCTTCTATAAGCCAATTACGTTTTGCTGTATTTCAGAATAATTGCATAAAAACTGACAAAGAATGAAATATAGATATCTGTTAAATTATAGTATACCATGAATTTATGAATTTGACTTATAATAGTTAAACACCAGATTGGTTACTGATAGAAGCAACACTATTCTGTAAATATATAAATATATATATAGTAGTTGCACACGTTTATTATATATAGGAAGTCTGTGTATATAATTATTAAGTGTTACCCCTAAGGAATCGTGTTATGAAAAGACAAATTGTGTTACATAAAATATATTCTTAATATTTTTAATGTAGCTTCAATAAAATTTTAATCTATTCATTTAATTAGTTTTTTATAGTTGAGAGTATAATTAAATTTGTATGACATTTATAAGGATATATATTGAATTTACACAGTAAAAAGCAAGTTATATGAGGAGTGATTTTAGAGAGCCAATAGTTAAAGGCAACCTATGGAAGAATGAGCTCTCTCTTGCCTTGAGTTTCTATAGGCCAGAGGAAAACTAATGAAAGTCCTAGCTTTTTCATATTTAGATGTCTAGTCTTATGGATAATTTTTTGGTATTTTCGACACACGCAGTATATGTAGGTCGTAGCCACAAGGATGCTATAATGTCAGTCTAGCTGATTATGTGGTTACTATTAGTCAAGCTGGATCATGATCTGGTCTAGGGGGCCAGATAACACGCTGTATTACGCTTGCTACTAGGACTATAGAAGGACGATAACTATTGAAGAAGCACTAGCCGAGAAGGCCGCAACGTCTGAGTCTAGCTCAACTGAACGGTATACTATCAGTCCTAGCTGATAGTCTTGGTCTAGCCAGATACACCTGTAATTAGTCTATCGCTAATACGAACTTGGTTAGAGAGCGCGAGGCCGCATCCGCACTAGATTAGAGTGTCCTGCAAGCAGTCTGGAACGAAGGTATCATATCAGTCTGTATGCTTGAGAATAGATTGAGGTCTGCCAGATAGACCTGTATTATCTAGGGTCGTAATAACTGAACTTTGAGGAAGGCTAGGCTCGAGCCGAACGGTTGAGTCCTAGCTCACGAAGGTAACTGTTAGTCTAGCTGACAGATCTGTCTTAGCCAGATACACCCTGTATTAGTCTTATTACTAATACGGAATTTGAAGGCCTAGCCTCATCCACAACATCATTGGAGTCAGCCTTCGAGAATTCTGTCTGTTAAGTCTGCGGGAGGACATTTCTTCCAGAATTACATGGGTGTGGATTGGAGACTTTAATTAGTCTAGCACTGAGGAGGAGTATTCCGATTGTGCACTGGCCGCAGAATTCCCTCCACGGCATTATCTTTCGAAGAGCACTGATCATTAAATTTACGCTACTGTTTTCTTTTTGAAATCTTTAAATCCCTATGTATATTGTATTAATAAACAAATCCTTTTATTGATCTTTAATTTAATTCCCTGTCACTACCAGCAAATCTTTATTAATTTTAGTTGAATAATTCTAATAGCGTTACAAGGTTTAATGTCCCAGAAAAGTCAAATAATATTTTATGAGAATAACTTCAGCTTGTTAACACAACAGAGTAATATTTCTTTCAATGGTTTACAGCAATAGAACGTTGACTTTTCTTTCCCATCCAAATATCTTTCAGTGGTGGGACATTGACTCTCCTCTCATTCCTTCGATCTTTCAGTGGTGTCAAAGCGGTGGGACATTTTGGCGACATTTTAGCGACTTTTAGCGACATTTTTAAGTGACATTTTTGAGACTTTTAGTGACTATCTTTCAGTGGTAGCAGCGGTGTAAGACGTTTAGAATTATTTAGGAAGTTTTTTTTTATTTTTAGAGCTGGTTTAAAGTGACAGGTGAAGTGTTTATATTAAATAATAAGTATTATAGTTTATAATAGGGCATGAAATTGAAGATAGTAAATAAATAGTTAGACTGGTTGATAAATATTAAATAGCTAGTATTATACTTATATTACCGATTAGATAATATTTTTTTTTGTGTAATGCACTCGTTAGAAAGTTAAAAATGAAAATAATAAAATTCATATTTATAATAATAATAGTTAATAATAACAGTAGTAACAAAAAACAGATATAAGGTAAATGTAATGATAAAGACAAAGAAATAATTCATCATCTCAAAGAGGTAAAACTTCTTCATAATGGTAGTATAAAAGTTGACCATTTTAGGAGTAGAAAACGCGAAAGAAAGAAAAACAAGTGTTTTTATAACAGTAACAATATTGGTTATAATGATAATGAACTTAAAGGACAGAAACAGTAACCTTGTACGGGGAATATATTCTTCCTCCGTGGCAGCGGCGAACAACACTTTAATTTATTTATCCCCCCTTAAACGTAAGCAATTTAGTCAGAAATTATTAAATTTAGATGTAGTATTTTAATTTAGTTTTTTTTTTTTTGATTTTGATTTAAGAATTTAGTTGTTTTATGGTTTGCCACCGGCTAAAACGATACGTAGTAGCACATTTAAATGTAAAGAAATTGATTTCTCAACGAGTTTTGTCGAAGATTTAAATGATTATTTTATGATCTAACTTTCTCAAAGTTCGACTAGTCAAAAGAGTTCAAAAACCTTATAAAAGTAGTTGATTATGTTAATGGAAAATTGCGTCGAATATATTGATGTCAAATCGCGATTTTAGGATACATTAGGAAATGTTGAGATATTGTATTATCACCGGAATGACGGGAGATTTGTTTCTTGAACGAGGAACTATTAGAGCACTTACTTCGCTATGTATTTTTAGTGTTTCCTAGTTAACTCGAAATATGACAGTTCTAACAGAGTAGAATATTGAGTATCGATGAAAGGGCAATGAACAAGATTTTTAGAAAGATTAGAGTACTTACTAATGATTAACTTAGTGCTTATTTTAAGTCAGTTTTTTGATCTGTTAACTTTAACAGAATCAGTGAGACATTTAAAGAATATTGACTTTGTAATGTCAAATACAGAATTTAATTTCTTTTAGTCACGGCGACTCTTTATTTTTGATACGAGGGGAGCGCTTCGTTAAGTATATGAGATATGAAGCTCGGGTAATTGAGGCAATGGGTATAATCAAAATTAGCAATATAAATTGTGGTTTTGGGAATTTTCAATGATGAATTTGAATTTGGATTTGTGTGTATCTTGTGCAACAGGGGATTTGGTAGTTGAACTTGTAACAAAGTTGCTTCTACTGTGTCTTGCGTTAATGATTCGTCATTCACTCACATGAACTTGTTCAATCGATATGCCTCTAAGGAGAAAGTCGTTGTGAGCCCGCCTTGGAAATGGGGATGGAAAATTGTACAAAATGCCATCCTATTTCGAGACAAACTTCTTTTTTTTTTGGTGGTCAGTAACGTTTGTAAAAATGGAATAGAACGTTAGTTAAGTTAAATTTAATGATTTGAGAGGTTATTTAATTAAGATCAGAAATCCATGGATATTTTGAAAATACTTATAATAAAATCGTAAGTAGTTAGCCTTTTTTAAATAAATAAATTTAGTCGATATGTTTATGATCTTGTTGAGAAAATTTGTGAGTTAAAGGTATTGGGATAATGTTCAAGTTTTAAGTGTAATGTTTGTAAAAGTCAATAGTAAATGAAACCGTTAGAAAGTTAAGTATTGAAATGTTTAAAATCAGACCTGTAGTGAATACGAAGCTATGTAAATGAAGTTTGTGTTTAAAATGCTTAATATTGAGAAAATGTCTGCGTTAAATAATGTTTAATAAAGTTCCGCCTAAACTATTAAAAGTATTCGATTGGGGTCCGTTTTAAGTTCCTGACTAAAGACACTTGACATAAAGGAGAGTCATGGTAATATTAATGTGTGGCGAAATCCGGAATTGGGTATTATTTAGAACTACATGCAGTTTGATTAAATAAATATTATATCACACATTTGGTTACTTAAACCTCGTTTTTTTAAAGAAAATTATTTAATGTCTAATCTGAAGAGTTTCCCTTTCAGAAGTTCAACATGTAATAGGAGAAACTATTTTAAAGCTGGAAGAAACCGATGACGATGTTTAATTATTCTAAGTCCTCTCTTTCATTTTGTTTTTCTCTATATCTTCAACCTACTTTACTTGTGCTAGTATTTCTTGATCTATTTATTTCCCTCATCCTTTTGTTGTTTTCCACTATTTCAGAAAAATGAAGAACTGATATCCTACTAACAAAATTTAGTGATTGATAAATAAAACTATTCTGTATATAGTAGATAAGCAATTGACGAAAATGATTAGATATAAGTTTCGACGGTTAATGAAAATGTAAAAATAAATCCATTATTTTTTTTTCTATATATAATCCTTAAAAGAAAGTTATTAAAAAAATATTAAAACGCTTGGTAATATGGAGGGCAATGTAAGATTAAACATTACAATATTTCCTCTCTTCGCTTTTTGTAATATTATTTTTTTTATCAACTCAGCTCCGATCGTTCCCTTTTCAACAAAGGCTTTCTCTTTTAATGTATACAAATCACGCCCTTTTTATTCTTTTTTCCTCACGAACGAAGAATATATTGTATATGAATTATTTTATTATTTATCATTATTAAAAATATGTTAATTATATATTTATTTGACGCCTATTTAATTCTATTTATAATTTACCTTGATTTCTTCCCTTTCGTTAAATTCTGTATTTTTAGTTTTTGATCATTTACTTAAATCACCTTTTTTATTATTTTAGACTATATTTAATGATATAAACTACAATTTCATAATTAATAAACCTTTATTAATAAACGACTAAAGTAATTATGTATATATTTGACTTATATTTAAGTTCTAATAATTATTATTTGTGTAAGTATTGCAGAATTCTGGATTGTTTACTCAATCTTGGAAATATTACTGGAACACATAGTCAGAATTCAATGGATAAAAGTTAAACTTTTCTATAAGCAAATCACGTTTTGCCGCATTTCAGAAGAATTACATGGAAAATTATTACTTTTAAATGTTTATATATAGTAAAATTCCATATATTGGTTACATTTATTAAATAGTTAAAAAACACTATATTAACTAATGTTCTTGCACGGATCAGTTGGAGAGAGATTATATAAGTATTTAACAAGATTTCAGAATCGCTTAAAACCTAGAGAATCTGGTGATAGAGATTTAATTCAATGTGACCGAGGTAAGTATGTACGATATTCCAACTGATTTATATTAGATAAATTATATCTATATAAGGCCATTACGTTTTGCGTATTTCAGAAGATAAAAATTGGCATGAAAAAGGACCGCTTTTAATGTTTTAAATATCTGTAAATTACATAACGTTCTTAGTCCCTTAAATGATGTAAAAACAGTTAGCTAAGAGACCCTGAATTTGAGTAAAATATAAAAAATATATAAAATAGTAAATACATAAATTAATAGAAACATTGAGAACTTAATTTTAAGACATATTTAGTTAATATTCATTTAATTATTTAATGTAAGGACATAATATTTTTCTCAATCATCTACATATGTGAGGATTGGATTAAATAAAAAAAATATTATTTTTTATGTATAGTCTTATATAAGTTATATAATAAATTGACTACAGAAAGCAGTTATATAGGAGAAAAATAGGATGATTTAGAGACAAGTAATTTAAGCAACCTGGAAGTCAAAGCTAAAAGTATTGAAAAGTATAGAAAAGAATAAACAGAGTTATGTAAAAAAAAATACGGTAATAGTTCGGTTTAAGGTAATGAGTGTCAAGGCCTTGGATATTTTTGAGCTTGAAGAGTATTGTGGTCTAGCCACCAAGCTTAATATCAGTCTATGCTGTTATTGGGTATCTTATTCTCTAGCTGATATGAATCTGGTCTATTCACCCATACCACTCTCTGTATTTAGTCCTATCTCTTGCTACTGATACAAATTACTTTGTGAACAAATGATAACTATGCTCGACGCTGCAACGTGACAAAGTCTAGCTCACTCGCAAGTTGTTGAGCTAATCAGCATACTAAGACGATAGACTGTAGTGCTATAAGCTGCCTGGTACACCAGATATCGCCTGTTATTATCAGGTCACACTAAGCTGAGAATAACGAACTTATTGTGTTTAATATTAATATGTGTTCCGCCTGCGCCTGAACAAGCAAACAGAATATGAAGAATCTAATCCTCAACGAAGGAATCTATCAGTCTAGCTGATTAGATTTGTCTAGCCAGATACACCTGTATTAGTCTAGCTATTCTATCAGTCTAGCTAATACGAACTTGGAAGGCACTAGCGATGAACCAAGCAGATACGTATTGAGAGTATCATAGCACAATCGAAGTACTTTGTTAGGTTCTATCCCAGATCGTTGAAGTGAACCAGATCCTAGGTTAAACGCCAGATAACACCTGATTAGTCAAACGAGCATAATACGAATTATGGAAAAGGCCCTACGCCAACCACAACACATGAGTCTAAAGGCATCATTTCTGTCTGTTTCATTCTAGCTTGACGGATTTTTTCAGCTTGGATGTGATTGGGTTACGTGTCTAACTAATCGTAATGTGCAACAACTATTTTTGTATTGAATTAATCTGTTGGCTGACTCGGTTGCGATTAAAGGAGCAAGACTATCTTAAATTTACGCTAACTGTTTTCTTTTTTGAAATCTTATAGAATCCCTATTATACCTTTGTACTTAATAAACCAATCCTTTTATTGATTCTTTAATTTAAGTTCCCTCGGTCACTACCAGCAAATCTTTATTAATTGTTAGTTGAATAATTCTATATAAGCGTTACATAAGGTTAATGCCCACGCAACAAGTCAAATAATAATTTGTTGAGACAATAAACTTCAGATCTTGTTAACATACACATACATAAATTTTATTTATTCAAAAACAGAGATTATTATATTTTTCTTTCAGTGGTTTAACAGCAATAGACTTAGTTGAGTCATTATCCTTATTCCCATATCTCACATAATCATACTTTATCAATATATGATAATATATCATATATAATTATATATTTATCTATATATTATTATATATATATATAGGTAATATAATATATATATATATAATATATATATTAATATATATAATAATAATATATATAATAATAGTTAATAATATATATTATATAATTAATATATATTAGATATTTATATAATATATAATATATATATAAATTAAATATATATATATATATAATTTAGTAATATAATATATATATATATAATATATATATATATAATAATATAATCTTATATATATTAAGATATTCTAATATATATATTATATAATATATATATATATATATTATATATAATATTATATAAAATATTAATAGTATTATATATATATATATTATATAATAATATTATAAATATTATATATAAATATATATATATATATATATAAGAATATATATATAATTAATATATTAATTTAATATATAATATATAATTTATTATATATATACTAATATTATATATAAAATATAATATAATATATATATATAGTAGTACTTATATAGTTATATTTTTTTCAGAATATGAAAATTAAATTGAAAACAATTCAGTTACCCAGTTAAAGGCAAAGTTTGAAGAAGTTCATGTTACAATTTTATGTTCATATGCCGCTTTCTTACAGTGGATATATAAATACATAGTGCGGTGACTGGGGTGATGCCACCTACAATAGGCAGAAGACTAATACCTCGTAGTCTTTTCCCAGTCGCAATTGCTGAACATAAAGGGGTATCTCATATCGAAGCTTTGAACATATTGCATCCATCCCCCGGCACTCCATAATTTACCGTTCTTCTGCGATCGAAATTCTCTCATTCTCCTTTTCCGGAAAAAATCATCCTATACAGGATCAAATTTCAATATTCGGATATTTTGAAGAGAGTCCCATTAGGACCCGACCCTCCGCATTTTTTGGAATCCTTATATATTTGGGGTTGGTGGGGCAACCCGGGTTTTATTAAATTTGGCACCCACGCTCCAAAGGGTAATGAAAATTTCACAAACTGAAAATATTTTTAAATTACTTAAAGTAGAGTTTTGTCACTTTTTTTATATTTTCTTTTCCATATAGTTGCCATTATTAATTTTCAAGGATTCATTTAATATTTATATATAACAACTTTAGGTTGGTTGGGTTGTGCTTAAAGTATAAGTATTTTTATTTTAAAATTTTTGTTATAATATTTGTTTTAAAAGTGGGGGTGTATTTTTTTGGGTTTAGGTATAGTTCCACAACAGCATTGGATAATTGGTAGAAGAGATCCGGGTTGGATTCCCGAGTGGAACTTTGAATTCACCAGAAACTAAGTTTCGGGGGGATGAATTAAAAATGGGTTTTAGACTGTCTTGGAAGATTTTAACTATCTTCTCAAGATATTTATATTATAATATAATATATATATATATAAATATATATATAGTATATATATATATATATATATATTATATATATATATATATATATATATAGAATATAGTATATATATTAATATAATTATATTAATATAATTACATTTCTTACTTTCTTCCTAACTTTTTAAAAATAATTTTCCTTTGAACTGCCTGGATACCGTCATAATGTAATATAATTTATTCAAAACAATTGTTTTGCTTAAACAATAAAACCATTTCATAAAGCCTCCTTAACTGATCTCCTGAGAGAAATTTTAACTATCTTCTGAAGAAATTTTAACTGATAGCTTCTCAAGATTCACTTGACTGCGAGGCAAAGCTGTAATTGTGCAATCCGCAGCATCTTGCAAAAATTTTTAGATAGTAAGGGATTGCCTCTTAACTGATAAAAACTTGATTTTCCCGGGGTCGATTTTTCATTATTTCATATAAATTCCTATACTAAATTCTGAAGTAGTTTTTTTTCTTTTTTTCCTTAAAACCTTTTAATTTCTACTTAAATGTATAGTAATATTTAGTTGTGCATTTAAAATATCAGAATTTGTCTTTTTTTTAGTTTTTTTCACATTCTCAAATTCTTTTTTTCTGTGCAATTGCCCTATCCAATATTTTTTTTCCCATATTCTGGGGAAATGTGAACTTCTTCAATCTCAATCTGACAGCAAAAATTCTAGAAACAAGGGGGATTCCTGAAACTTGCTTGACTAGCTGACTCGGCCCCAGATTTTTGGTTCGATAATCGCGTTATTTATTTCAGTTAATAAGTCCTAGTTCGGCGCCGCAAGAGAAAGAACACTTTCTTAGCCGTTTAAATTATCAGTTATCTATTCAGTTCTTTCTTTGGAAAGAATTACCAAACAAAGATTGTCGATCAAAATATTTGTTTTCAGTTAAAAAATTTCTTTCTTGAGCTTTTCGTCTTCTTTATTTATTTATTTTTGTGATTTGCGGAAGATGTGATGTAGGGGTTTACTATTCCTGCAGTCAGCGTCTTTCTGATTGAAATATTTTTTTGTTGTATAGTTAGGGTGTTTTAAAAAAAAAAATAATTTCTTTCTTTTTTTCCTTTCTTCGAGTGTTTTCCGATTGTTCCCACTGACATCCGGAGAGAGAAAGTTCAGAAGTCCCGGCAGCCATATAAGAATAACTTACCTATATAAATCTTGAAAAGCTTGAACGACGCAGTCAGGAAGACTTTAGAGGCATAAGAACAATGTAACTTTTCCCATCTTGTCTCTTGAACTAAGACTAAGATTGCCACGTTTGCAGCTTGATTCTTTAGAACTTTCATTAATTTTGGGGTAGTGCTGCTTTTGCTATTGTGGTCCGCCCTGGGCCTTATAAGATTTGCTCTATTAGTATTGTGGAGAACCGCATCACCAACACTGTACCTGTGTAAACGTATGAACCTTCCACATCTCATCGTGTGCGAATGTGTGTAACGTTAATCGAACATAGTCTTTTTCCGATAGGTTTTTATTCAAGTTCATTCTGAAAACGAACCCCTATTACTTCTTCGTTTTGGGACAAATTCAAGTAAATCAGTATCACAATTTTAACCAATTTTTCTTATTCCTACCGGTGCCTCTCATGTGTCCTATTTAATTTTCAATCCGTACTGATCATGGTTGAATGCGTGTAGTTATCCCGTAACTAAAACTAATGTACTTGTCTCCTTGTTATTTTCGAATTCTTTTAAGATGTCAGTAAAAAATTCTTGAATATATTCGCGAAAAAATGTTGAGTTATTTTTTTTTTTAAACTGGTTTTAACGTTAGGAAAAAGAAAAATAATTGTTTTTTATCCCCTTTCAATCAGATAATAAATTATTTTATGACAAAAGATAATTAGGCTTTGCCCATGTGTAAAGTTCGCTCTTTTAAAAAATGCGAACAACAAAAGCGTCGTGTTCTTTAAATAATGTAATGCAATTTTTTTTAAGGCTTATTTTTGTTTATTTTTTTCCTTCTCTAGAAATATTTTGATCCTCTATACTTTTTTCCCAGTCTAAAGGGACTTCCCAGTTTCGAAGACATGTCTCCACAGCAAGTGCTTTAAACTCCTGGTTTAATGCCAAAAAAAAAAAAAAAGAAAACAAAATGGTCACACACAACTCTTTTAATAAAAAACCATGTAACAATAAATTTAAAAATAAACAATTGTTTTTTTAAATTTTTCACCTTAATAATAGACAAGTAACAAGTTTTAATGGCAACATTGAAAAATTTTCTGCTTTTTATTAACAAACAGTATTTCATTTTAAATTTAAAACATGATTATCAATTTTTTAAGAATAATTCATTCTCAAATTTCAAATAATAACATCAAATTGCAAAACAGCAAGCAAGAAGAAACATCATGGTTTAAAAAGTTAGTAATTAGTTTTAAAAAAGATTAAAAAAAGAACAAGTTAAAAAAAAAAGTTTAAAGGATCCCAATAATGGTTTTGGTAACGCCTCGCTGCGCTCCAAAATGAGTTTAAAATGGGTGTAGTGTAGGTGGTTTAGAAACCTCTTATGTGCATAATCCGACTGATATTTGAACTGTTTCATAATCAAAAACGTTGTTTAACGTAACTATTTTCCATATTGACAAATGAAAGTATTTTTAAGCATCAGAACGATTATAGTTATACGTCTAAAATACATGAGGGGTTGTTTCGATTTGGTTTTTAGGATTGACACGAATGATTTTTCTAAGATATCATTTACTTGAATGTCAACTCCAACTAGCTATTGAGAATATTTCACAATGGTGTAACTACCATGGATTTCATTTTTCACCTACCAAGACTTCAGCAGTACTATTTCTGGGAAAAAAAAGAGAATCGAAGAACCTGCCACCTCCATCCCGCGAACCTAACCTTATATTTTTCACCCATTCATGTAACTTCACAAGTCAAATTTCTAATCCTCATTCTGGATGACCACCTTAACACTCACCGCACATTAAACACTGGAAAACGACTTGTCATCGCGTGCTTGACCTATTACGTCATCTCGCCTCAATCTTGGGATGATGATCGCAAGTCCCTTATCCGGTCGAAGAATGGCTGCGTAATATACGGTCAGACCTCCCCAACTCTACTACACCTGTTAGATCCCATCCAATACGAGGCGATTCGTATCTCCACTGAAGCCTTCCGATAGTCTCCCCGGGTGAGCCTTGAAGTTGAATCCGATGTGATCTCACTCTCTTTTCGAAAGGAATACATCATGTGGACAAGTTATCTTGCCAAACCCCAATACCGTCTGCTCTAACATCGATTCTGCTAGAGATACTTCTGAATCCTTCTTATTGGCCATTTGCAAAAAGAGTATGTAACATTCTTAACTTGCTCAACATCCCCTTTGTAAAAGGTGCTGCCTTTCTCTTATAATGAAGGGTATACACCTTGGCTATTCCCTGCTCCCACCGTCTGCCTGTTCTTGACCTGTCTGCAGATCCAGTCATCCTGCTGCCTTGTTAAAGGATTATCCTCATCTCATTCTGCAGTTTACAGGGGATTTACTACTGTGCTTACTGACGGCTCTATAACAGGGGACCGTGTGGCTGCGTCTGCTACCATTCCTGACAGCAACCTCTCCCATGCCCTCCCCCTCATGCTTCAATTTTTACTACACAATTAATGGCAATAATTAATTGCCCTCTCACGAATGTTATTCCATAACCAAGACAATTCTTGTTATTTATTCGGATTCGCCCAGCGCTCTCTAGGCTCTTAAAGACCCCTATTCTGGAAACGTAGTGGTATCCGCTGTACAACAATTTCTCCGGCTACTCCACTCTCGCACGAAATAAATTACTTTGTTGGGCCCCTCTCATGTAGGAGTAATTGGCAACGAAATCGCAGAGATAGAGGCCAGAATGACTGCCGCCTCTTTCCGTAGCTGTTCTAGGTATCTCTCGGATGCTAGTCGACATGGTCGTCTTCCATCAACTAATTTAATATTATCCTGCTCCGACAAGGCTTCCGATCATACTGGCAGGAGTGCTAGGCGAATGATTAGCGAGGGGCGAAACTTAGAAATATAAAACTGAATATTGGTGAGTATGCTTCCTCTCACCAACGAAATCGTTTTCACGAGGTAATCCTTGCACGCCTCCGTGTTGGTCACACTTCATGTCACGGGATCTTCCTCCCATCTGCAAATTTTGCGTCGCCATACCCCGCGATCTGTTCGCCATATCTTCACTGATTGTCCTCAGCTGGACCCCATTCCCCGTCGTAATTTTCCTTCCCTATGGTCCATAACACCTTCTAAAAGGCTATCCCATATCTTGTCTGAATCATCCCACTTCAACAGTAACTATTTTCTCTTATCTTCAGGAATTGAATATTCTTCACAACATAAAATTTTATAATGCAATATAAGGACAATATATAATGTAAAGACATCTTTTTATTTACTTTTTGACTGAATATTCATTTCGTCATCCAAATGTTCTTTGTGACATAATTAAAATAGATATGAGCAGGACCCACCCATGGAGTTGAATATTAAACCCATTGTGGCTGCTTTCTTGTGGTCCATGGTGGTCCTGTACATAAATTCAAAAGTATATATATATGTAATATATATATGTATATGTATATGTAATATATAATAATAATATATCGATTTATATATATATATACTTCTATATATGTAATATGTATTATATGTAGCCATAATAACTGTATGTGTGTAATATATGTAAAATGTGTCATGTAATAATATACTCACTCTTTCTTCTCACCATCTCTCAGACAGATAGACAGACAAACAGACTGTATATTTGTATATATGTATGTATATATGTAAGTGTATTTATTATTTATATGTATTATTATTATTATTATTATTATTGTATTATTATTATTATTATTATTGTTGTTATTTATTTACTTTTATTAATTATTATTATTATTGAAATTTGTCGGATCTTGGGAAGTATATTGTACGAGGTCCTTTTGCGTTGGAATGAAAGAAAAGTTTGAGACTTACGCCTTAAACCAGCTCCAGCATATTTTTTCCTCTGCAGTAGTGGCTGTTTACCAAGGCCGGAAAGATACTGAGAAGGAAACTTACCATTTGAAACCTGAGAACTGATGGTATGTTTACATAAATAGCTTTTACATTTTATGTGGGGGCTTAGTTTGAGCAGTGCCAGTCTGGATGGAGACCGTGGCCCTTTGTTTACTCCAATTCCGTCTCTCTATCGCTGTATCCCGTTAGCTTCAGAATGGAAAATATTACAATCTATAAATAAGGATTTATTTGTAAATATAGTTAGTAAATCTTCATTCATGATACGAGTTTGAATAAGCGTTTATACTTTCAAATACCCAAATTGGTTTGACAGAAGCATAAAAAAAAGGGAAATAAAAAAAAAGAAGGCGATAATAGGAAATTTGGAAGTATGGTTACCAAGGGTAGACCGAGAGGTTTACACGATATTTGCTGACTGCTGGAAATAAAGATTTGTGGGTGTGCGAAATTAAAAAGTACTTCTTACGACCAATTTGAATATCTAAAGGAGAAAATATTAAGCAGTATATCAAGAATACAGAAGGGCGAGTATCAATGGTATTATTGTTCCTCCCTCATTACGCCTACTACTCTTCACAGGTTTATGAAATATACAATGAAAATATTTATATTTAATTTTATTAACTTTGCTTAAGTTTAATATTTACCACACGGAAAATAGGCAACGAGAAATACTTATATTTAAAATTTAAATAACTTAGCTTCATTTTAGTTTATATATATGCTATATATATATATATATATATATATATATATATATATATATATATATATATATATATATATATATATATATATATATATATATATATATATATATATATATATATATCTATATATAATAGGTTAGGTAGGCTAGGTTGTTAGGTTAGGTTTTATTGAATATCTTAATTTCAGAATGTCTGTATATATTTTAATTCCCGGTGGAATTATCTGTATTAATTCCTAGCAATTGTAATATTTAACACGCAGGCGTTAAGACAAACAGCTTCTTGGGATATTGCCGGAAGTTCTTTTACGTCGGATAATATTAAAAACTCAAATTGTGATTACGAACTTGTCAAACAGCCCAATAATGCGATGAAGTTCACTGATGGGAAGTGGATTTAGCTGGGAATGCCCATGGGGAAGAGGAGGAACCTAGTTGGTCATCAGATTATTCTCCTTCTGATGAAGAAGAAGCTGAAGAACCAGAAACTTTTACAGAAGAAATTGAAGTTAGTATATATATATATATATATATATATATATATATATATATATATATATATGTTTTTATATATATATATATATATTATATATTTAGATATATATATATATATATATATATATATATATATATATATTGAGTGTTGTGTTTGTAATCACTTCTAGGAATATCAAATACTACAATAATATTGAATGTTTCTAACTATAATCTATAAATATTGCAATGTAAAGTTAAGTATATAATTTATAAATTTGTTATTAATGCTTTCGTTCAACAAATATATTCTGGTGCTATTTCTTCTGAGCATCACACCGAGGGAAATGACATCACCATCATAATTGAGGTTTATTGAGCTAGAATGTGAAGTAAAATAAGCACCTGTGGAAATAACCACAGTTAGAACAATATCAATAAAGAATAAAGATAATAATAAAAATAATAATTTACAGTATAAAAAAAATAATAATAAACAAAAAAATAATAATAATAATAATAATAATAATAATAATAATAATAATAATAATAATAATAATAAAAAATAATAATAATTATAAAAATACTAAAATAATAATAATAATGTATTACCCAATTTTTATTTGTTCGAAATATCAACTAATAAAGAAAGCTATTATATTTTTTTATTGAAGATTAAAGAAAAATTTCATATTGTATTATAAAATTAATAAATTTTTGTTATCTGAAACACAAATAAAACGTAATTATATTTGTAACTAAAAACAACAATTTTTAAAATGTAAAAAAAATAGAATTACTATAGATACCTTCCCTCTCAAGAAGACTGGAAACGTACCGGCTTTAATAGCGGACGCCCAAGTCGCGAGGTAGAAGGAACTATAGCAGGCGAAACAGGAGATATAAGAGAAGGAAAAGGAGAAGAAACAGACACAGAAGAGGAAGCTTCACAAGAGGGAACGTCAGGAGGTAAAACAAAATCAAGGATAGGAGGTAAAGTCGGAGGAAGAAAAGACAAGGAAGGCATGTGATGGGAAACAGAAGAAGAAGTAGTGGCGGTAATAGAAGGACTAGTAGAAGTAACAGAAGGTGGAACTGTAGTAGGTACCAACAGCCGATGGCAAGGGAGGAAGACACAGGAACAGGTCGTGAAGGAAAAGATGAAACCATAAGAAGAATCATCAAGGGCAAAAGAATTATCGAGCAACCGATTATCAGAAAGATCAGAATCGGAAGAGTCAAGGAAAGCAGGTTTAATACGTTCAACCGAAACATTTTCAACACGAGTCCCATTTTGAATTGTGAAAAAATGAGGTCGGCGACGAAGAACAAGATAAGGACCAGTATAAGAAGGTTGTAAAGGAAAACGATGAGAGTCATGACGAAGAAATACATGAGTAGCAGAATCTAAATTCTTGGGTAAGTAAACAGCAGTAGATTGGGAACGAGCAGGAGAAGGAAGAAAAGAAGAAAATAGAACTAAGCTTAGAGAGAAAGAAGGATAATCCGGAAAAGGAAGCAATAGAAGAAGAAGAAAAAAATTCTCCAGGAAGACGCAAGGGTGAACCATAGACTAGTTCAGCTGCAGAAGATTTCAAATCTTCCTTCACCGAAGACCGAAGACCAAGCAAAACCAAAGGAAGATTTTCCACCCAATGTTGCGGATTAGGGGCACAGCGCAAAGCAGCCTTTAGTTGGCGATGAAGGCGCTCGACATAAGAATTCCCTTGAGGATGATAAGTACTGGAATGGATTTTTTCAATACCAAGAAGAGATAAAAAATCACGCCAAAGATGAGATCGAAATTGAGGGCCATTGTCAGTCACAATAGAAGAAGGAACACCAAAACGAGCCACCCAATTAGTAAGAAAAGCTGTAGCAATATTTTCCGCAGTAGGAGAAGAAAGAGGAATAACTTCAGGCCAGCGAGTATACCTGTCAACCATTGTCAATAAATAAGTACACCCACGTGAAGGCGGAAGAGGGCCGCAAAGATCAAGATGAAGGCGGCGATCAAAACGACAAGAGGGTAAAGGAAATGAACCTAAAGGAGGTTTAGTATGTCTATGAACTTTGGTTTTTTGACAAGCAATACATGAACGAGCCCAAACCGAGATGTCAGTATGCATGTTAGGCCAAAAAAAAAACGAGAAGATAAAAGTTTTTGAGAACCACGAATACCAGGATGAGAAAGAGAATGAAGGGTAAGAAAAACCTGTTTTCGAAAAGCAGAAGGAACAAAAGGACGAACCCTGCCAGTAGAAATGTCACAAATTAAAGGAACAGTAGAGTCAGGCAATGAAAGAGTTTGAAGTTTAATAGAAGTATCAGCAGGAAGAATAAGATCATCCTCCATTTGAGCAGTCGACATAGCAGAGTAGTCTAATGTAGGCAAAGGCGTAATGGCATTAACCTGGATACGAGATAAAGCATCAGCACTAGAGTTATCACAACCAGGAATGTGACGAAGATCAGTAGTAAACTGGGCAATACAATCAAGATGACGAAATTCCGAGGAGAATAGTGTAAAGAAACAAAAGTAATAGCAGAAGTGAGTGGTTTATGATCCGTTAGAACATGAAACTGACGACCTTCAAGAAAATATCTAATCGAAGAATAGACAGCAAAAAGTTCACGACCAAAAGTACTATAGCGAGTGACAGCAGGAGGAAGTTTCTGAGAATAAAAAGCGAGAGGAAGCCAAACACCATTTTGCAGTTGCTCTAGTGCAGCTCCCACAGCATAATCACTGGCGTCTACAAATAGGCGAGTTTCAGCACCGTGTTCAGGAAAAACAAGAAGAGTGTTGTTGATCAATAGAGTTTTACTTTGTTCAAAAGCCTCACAAGCAGCATCAGTCCAATTAACATTTGTCGAGCTGCCCCGACGACCTTGAACAAGCAAAGCAGTAACTGGAGCTAATATGGCAGCAGCCTTGGGGAGGAAACGACGATAAAAATTAAGGAGACCTAGGTAAGCACGAAGATCTTTCTTAGTGGTAGAAAGAGGATAATTACGAATGGCAGAAACACGATCAGGTAATGGAGAGAGACCAGCAGAAGAAATTTTATGGCCAAGAAAAGTAAGAGAAGCAGCACCTAAAATGCATTTCTCGAAATTTAAACGAAGACCAGCTTGAGACAAACGAGAGAAAACAGTACGCAGATGAGAAAGATGCTCCTCCGGAGAACGAGAAGCAACTAAATAGATAATCAATAAGCATATTCAAGGGCAACACGTAAAACTAATCATACAAACGTTGGAAAAGTCAAGCACTGCATTACGAAGAACAAACCGGCATAAAATTTAAATAAAATTTGCCAAAAGGAGTCGCAATACAAGTTTTAGGACGATCATCAGGACTTAACAGAAATTTGAAGGAAGGCAGAGATTTTTAAAATCAAAGAATTCAAAAATGGTACATCCATTTAGAGAAGAAGTAAAATCATGGAGGTGAGAATAGAATAAGTATCAGCAATCAGTTTTAAGCAATTTAGATACTGTAGTCCCAACAAAGAAAAGAAATTGCCCTTTATTTAACAATTGAAGCGGAGAAAGCGTAAAGGGGAAGTAGAAGGGAACAATACCTTTTCACAGAAGCATGTCAATTCAACACGTGCAATGTATTAAATTTCTGGAGAAAGTCTAGGGGCCTTGCAAAAGGAGGATCTTCCCTTTGTTCAATGTAAATTGCATTACATGGCTGAGGACGCAAGGAAGATTAGCAAATAGCTGGATTTACCGTCAGAAAAATCAGAAATGCAAAGGCCGTGAAAAGGAAGAAAAGAGGAGGAATCAGGAAGAGGGGGGGGGGGGGTAAGGGGAACAGAGAGAAGAATCGAAAGGAACAGCATTACAAGAAAGAGAAGTAGTGTCATCAAGTAGACGGCTATTGGCCATATCAATAAGAATATTGAAATGACTTAAAAAATCAGCACCAATGATATTTTGTGTAACATCGGCCAAGAGGAAAGTCCAACGGAAAGAACGACGTAGTCCAATAGATAAAGTAAGGAGTTGTTCCCCATAGACAGCAATGCTAGAACCATTAGCAGCCCGTAAATGAGAAACAACAGGCGGAAGAGAAGAACAAAAACCATGAACGTTCAAAATAGAGAAACTACTGCCAGAATCAATTAGGAAAAATCGTTTAGAATCACCCATCAAATATACGCAAAAGCGAACCTGGAAGAACAGCATTAACTTCAGGAAATAGAGAAACAGTGAAGAAGAGTCACAGACTGAGAAGGAAGTGGAGCGTCATTTTAGTAGATATAACAAAGACGAAATATTAACACAGTAGGAATATGGGGATATCAGAATCGGAATTGGATGGAAATGACACAAGGGAGGAAGCGCAACATCTACGTTCCCCCGAGGGAGTTGCCCAAGAGGAATTTGCAGATTTAAATTACAGGAGGAAATAGCAGTTTACAGTGCTCTAACACAAAATGATAATGATAGAGCACAAAGAAAGAACCTGAGGAGGTTGGGGTAATGAAGAACGGGAAGGTGAAGGAGAACGAGATCAAGTGCGAGAAGAAGCAATGAGATGCTGAGACTGGACACTACAACGAGAAGACAATAGAAGACATTGTTAGTACAAGGAATTAATGTTGAAATTAATATGTTCAACAAGGTAAGATATTAGGTAAGAGGTCTAAAGATGAATTCGGGAAAGATGGAGGGAGAGAGTAAAAAGAAGAAGGCACAGAGTAAGAGGAAGAAAGAGCAGCGGAAGACGAAGACATAGAAGGAGGAGGAAAAAGAATTAGTAGCAAATTTTGAGAAGGAAAACAGTAAGTAGAAAGAAGAAGAAGAAGTAAACAATGCGAAGAGTTAGACCCATAGGGGTAAAAGATGGATAAGTTATAGGAGAAGAAAAAGATGATTTGGCAACGATAAAATATCTGCGCGTACGGCTAAACTTGAAGAGGGACAAAGCATCCCATGAGAGAGCAGATTTCTAAAAGCGCAGGAAGACGGTCCAGGGTAGAAGAGGGAAGAAGAGATGATTTTTTCGGCAAGTGGACCAGAGAATAGAGAGATACGGGTAGAGCTGTGAGAGAAGGACGATCACCCAACCTCATGTTTTCAATCAATTCGTTGAAAAACGGACGGACAGAGGTTTCAGAAGGGAAAGTGGGAAGTAATAATTACAAAGAGTAGAATACAAGGATGAGAGAGGAGCGCACTGAACGTTAAAAAATTAGGGATCGATTTCTGAACTTCATAGGGAATGGAGAGCAGAAAAGCATTAGCTTTCTCGAATTCGGTAGGAAGCGAAGCAAGGAAAATGTCAAATTGCTGAATCGTAAAATCAACATCATCTCTCCTAAATTGCGGTGGGGTCAGGCGAGGAACACGCGATATAGGCCAGGTAGTCGCCGACAAAGTTGCAGAAAGAGGAGGAGGCGGTGGTGGAGTACTCTGTTGATGTAGTTGTTTGTTGATAGTTTGTGACATCAATAAATTGTTGATTGAGTGATTGTTGTAACAGATAGTGTTGGTGAGGATCATACAAAAGGCGAGGAACGAGGAAAAGTTTGACATGAGAAAGGAGAGGAATATAGCTCGAAGAAGAAGAGAGAATCAGATAACATAATTAGAGGGTATAGTAGAAAAAGTAATCAGGGAGCAAGTAAAATAGTTAGTAGGAAAATAGTAGTAGTGTGGTAGTAGTAGGTTAGTAATAGTAGTAGTAGTAGTCAGTAGTAGTAGTAGTAGACATAGTGAATCAATATAAATATTTATTTACAGCAAAGGTTCACATGGGTGCCAATACAAAAAGATAAATGACAATTAATATAAAAGAACTATAATGTAAAAAATACAAAAACTATCCAAAGCGAATGTTCGCAAATCCGTGGTCACCAATTGAAGTGTTGGTTTGTAATCACTTCTAGGAATATCAAATACTACAATAATATTGAATGTTTCTAACTATAATCTATAAATATTGCAATGTAAAGTTAAGTATATAATTTATAAATTTGTTATTAATGCTTTCGTTCAACAAATATATTCTGGTGCTATTTTTTCTGAGCATCACACCGAGGGAAATGACATCACCATCATAATTGAGGTTTATTGAGCTAGAATGTGAAGTAAAATAAGCACCTGTGGAAATAACCACAGTTAGAACAATATCAATTTAAGAATTAAAGAAATTATTAAAAATAATAATTTAAAGTATAAAATAATAACAAAATAATAATAATAATAATAATCAATAATTTAATTAATAAATAATTTATATAATAATAATAAATATAATAATATATTATAATTATCAATAATACAAAATAATAATTAATAATTAAAATAATAATAATTATATAAAATAATAATATAATAATTTAATTAATTACCCATTGGCCTGTTGGCGAAATATAAATAATAAGCTTAAAAGATTCTTTAGAATATATATTCTATATTTGGTTATAAGGAATGATTCGTCCATAACAATTTTAAAGTTATAAATTTTTGTTTTCTGAAACACAAATAAAACGTAATTATATTTGTAACTAAAAACAACAATTTTTTAATTTTATAAAAAAAAAATTGAATTAATATAAAATATATCTATATATAAATTTACTTTTTTAATTTTTTATTAAAATAATATATATATATATATTTATATATATATATATATTATATATTATATACTATATATATATTATACACAAATATATATATATCTTTTATATTATATATAAGTATATTTATATTATATATATATATATATATATATATATATAATTTTATATAATATTATATAATATATATTATATATAATATTTTATATATATATATATATATATCATATATATATATACTATATATATATATATATTTATATATATATTACAGGTTTTTATGAATATTTTGATCAGCTTTACAACTTTATGCATTTTTAACAAAACTTGAAAAGGATTACGAGAATTTATCATGTGAATGTAAAAACCATATAATGAGGTTCTGAAAGGAATTAAGCAATCAGGTATTTATGTATTAATGATGTGGATTATTGTTTTAAAATGAAGATAACCAATAATTGTATTGTTTAAAAAAAAAACTTTGACAATCAATATGATTCTGGCAGATTAATCGTGAATTCAGTTGATTTCAATGATTAATTTTTTTCTTTTTTTAGGCAACTGTAGAATGTAAAAATTGCATTTTAATATTTTTTCCTATATATATTTTTTTTTATTTCTATATATTTCGTTACCGTACCTATTTATTTTATTCGAATCTATTGTGTTGTTAGAGTATATTAAAGATTTAATCCAAGTTTAATTTTTCTCGTTGATCATTTTGCGAATTGGTCTAATAAAGCTTTACCTAGTAACAATTTTCCATCATTTCTTCCACTTTTGTTTTAAAGATTTATTGCACGAATAATTTTATTCTTTTGTGTATATCTAAAGGATTTAATTCTCGTTTGATTTGGACAAGTGAGAAAAATATTTTAGCAATAGTAGTTACGTATATACTATATAATACTATTAATATATTTATATATATATAATATACTATATATCCTAATATATATATATAATATATATATATTAATATATATATCATATATATATATATATATTATATATATTTATTTTTCTCTTTTTTCTTTTTTATCTCTTTTTTTTTCATTTTTCTTTTTCTTTTTTTTCTACTAATTCCCTTGATGGAGGTAGGATAGGGCGAGAAATTTCACGGAACAGGATATTTTAGTAGAAAAAAAAGCATGGACGTTAAAGTCGAAAGGAAGCAACACACCCTCCCCTCATACCCTCACAATGCGGAATGTTGTAAGGTCACGGTTAAACAGCACGATTGAACTGGATCCTTTGCCGCGGTAGCTGTTTTGTACCTAAGGAATTGAGTTGATTTAGCTTGAAGGGAGATATTATTTTAGTCTTTATTTTCAATTGCTAATTTTTTTGCACAAAATGAAAAGAAAAAAATATAATGACTTAATAGAAGTTGTCCTTAGCTTTGTTTGTAATCTCAGCAGATGGCGTAACAATCCATCTCTAGTCAAAATGAAACACAAAGTTCTCCCTTCATGACAGCTTGGATTACAAAACAAAGCTTACAACTTATGATGTTGAAAGTTTTAATTGTTTTATTTATTCTGAATGGAATCAAGAAAACCTCACAGTTTTCAGTTGTTAAGATTATAGATTGAAAAAATTGGTAGAGTAACACTTGAAATAAATAAATTTTGCCAATATATAAAATAAATTTATTTTATTTTTGAAAATTAAATTAAAATTATAAAAAGGGCCAGAATCCTACGTAAAAATAGAATTTAGTCGCCTCGCAGATGATGGCGTAGTAAGTAGTCGAAATATCGCCTATTTTTGCAAGATATTTCAAGATTTTCAGGAGGAAAACTGTGGAAGAATCTAACTACTACATCTTTAAAAAAAATAAAATCACTGAAACTGCATTAAGGAGAAGCTTTTTGGTGTTCTCATATTTTGATGTGAGCAATGGATGTAACACATCGCTGAGATTATTGTTGGAAGTCCAGATTACTTTTATTCTGAATGGGACAAAGGGAAAGAAGAAGTTTTCAGCAGCATTCATCTGTTAGATTTAAATGGAAAAAATTCTTGTGAGTAAATTGTGACATCTAAAAAATTTTTAATGTATTTCCGTGGAAATATTAAAAGTGATATTAGTATTATTATTATTTTATTATTATTAATTATTATTATTATTATTATTATTATTATTATTATTATTATCATATTATTATTATAATTATTCGATTATTATTATTATTATTATTTTATTATTTTATTATATTATTTATTATTATTATTATTATTATCATTAATATTAATTATTATTATTAATTGAGTTTTATATTCACCAAAATTCTTAATATTTCTTCACTTAATTACATCAGGCAAAATTAATTTAAGTAATCAGCAAAGGGAAAATTGCGGGGTGACCAATTTGAGAACAATAGTATGGCCGATGACGATTATCGTCCCATCAAATATATATATTATATATATATAATATATAATATATATCATAATATATATATATTAATATATATATATATAATATATATATAATATATATATATATTATATATATTATATACTATATTATAATATATATATATATATATATTAATATTATATATATATATATAATATTAATATATATATATATATATTAATTATATATATAATATTATATATATATATACTATATATATATATATATATAATATAATTATATAATATATATAGTATACTATGGTCGAATGCAAGTTTATGCAGAGAATAATATTTTATTTTTAAATTGCTTCTCAATTTTAAGGGTGACTTTAAAGAAAAGAAAATGAAAGAAGTTATGATATAGATTAGAAGAACTTCCTTAAACCCAGATTAATAAACACATTGCATGTTGTTTAACGTTGTTTAGGTCGTAATGAACAAAGTATACAAGTGTTAATTGATGAAAATAAAATCATCCTAGAAGTTCAATCGGAGCAACACGTGAGTATTTTGATTGATTATTCCTTGTTTCTGTATCTTTTATTAATTTAGTAACAATTATTTTCATTTTTCAATCAACCATTTTTCGTTTATAAACACAATTTAGAAACAAAAAAATATTAGTGGTAAGAAAAAAAGAACAATTCTTTGTCATATGTATCCCAATGGTATAAGGATATTGCAAATACAAATAGATATTCTTTATAAGGTTATAATTTGAGAGAAATACTTAACAACTTTTTGTTGCAAATTGCGATTTATACTAGAAAACTGGCAATCTTTGATGTTTCAATACATCTAGGACTGCAACTCCGATCAATAAAAATAAATTGTGTTTGTAAATCTTCAATTAACCCATATCCTAAACCAACATATACCAAGATCATTCTACGGTAATCATTCGATTATCCATTATTCAAACTTTAATCATATCGCAAATCTTCTTTTCAATTCAGAATATTATTAACAGGTTACATTCAATTCCAATACTTTTTCACTTGAACAGATATCCTTCGATGAAGTATTGGGAAAAGCATATTTTCCACGAGATTCATTAGAATGTTGCTTGCAAGCCATTAAAAGAGTGACTCCAAATGTCAAGGATAAACTCCAATCTGTAATTTCTTCCAAAGATTATGTTTTGAAGGAGAACCCGTATATCATAATGAATTGGTTAACAAGTTACTATGAAACGTATATATATTGAACCAAAGTAAGTACAAATGTTTTATTTTTAAAGGAAAATCATAATTACCATTATATATATATATTACTTATATTATAATATATAATATACTATATATATATATATATATTATTATATATATAATATATATATTATATATATATATATATATATTATATATAATATATATAATATTATTATTATATAACGGTATATAAAAAAAACTGTCCTCCTTCCAGGAAGGTCATGGCCTTCTAGAAAAACCACGACCTGTCAGTGGGCCGATCGAATGATTTTGTTTCTACGGGAGTGGAGCGGCGAGATAAATTGTTGCACGCGGTTACATTGTTGTTTTCTAGAATAGGTTTTAAGCGCTTTGGAGGGAGCTGAGCGAATCTGAATAAATTGACATATGAGTGATCTTGGTTGAGGATTAGAATTCGAGAAAGGGCGATCATTATAGCCATTAATTCTGCCGTAAAAATTTGAGGCAATGAAGTGGAGAGGGTATTGGAGGAGATTGCGGGTTCAAGAATACAGCAGATGCCGGCCACACAGTCACCCTGTTTTAGAGCCGTTTTCAGTAAACACGAAGCTAAATTCACTGTAAACTACGAAATGGACAGATTGATGCCTTTAGACAAGCGAGCTAGGGTGGCTTAGATTTGGAGAGAGAGGTCAGGTCCAAAGCCAATGGTGGGAGCGGGGAATAGCCAAGTGTGTATTGTACAAGGTGTGTGTGTGTGTAATTATATATATATATTATATATATATATATATATTATATATATATATATATATATATATATATATATAAATATATATATATATATATTATTTATTATATATAATATATATTACACACCTTTAGGGGTGGTGATTTCTCACTAATTAATTTTACTGAGGGGGCGGTAAGGGCTTGGGCTTTCTTTTCGGACTTATGTCAGTTCTTCTACTGCTTTTTCTTTCCGATGCATGTCACGCACCTTACTCCAATTCTTGGGAAAATAGAAGGAAAGATAAAGAAAGAAAGAAAGAAGATATATTATATATTATATATATATATATATATTATATATATATATATATATTATTTTATATATATATATATATATATATAATATTATATATATATATATATATATCTATATATATATATAATATATGGCAGGAAATTGATGGTGGTAGAATGATGGAGAATGGAATGAGTGGAGGGTGCCCTACTTAATATATGCGGATGATTGATTTGGTTTCTGCGTGGCGAATCTGAAGAGAGTTTTTGAGAGGAACTTGTTAGAGAGATTGGCAGGGTGTATAAAAGGAGGGGCTTGAAAGTTAACGTGGATAGGAGTAAGGTTATGGTTGTGAGAGGACAGTCCTCAGTGTGGAGTTATGTTAGATGGTGAGCAGCTGGGACCAGTGTTACTGAGTTTAAATGTTTAGGGTAATATGTTGGATGAGAAGGGAATGGATGATGTAGAGTGTCAGTAGAAAGTTGTTGGAATGGCAGGAAGGTGCTGGCTGCATTAAAATATTTGGTGAATGTAAAGGGCAGTAGTCTTGAGTGTTGCTAGAAGACTTACATGAGTATGATTGTTTCCACTGTGTTATCTGTATGGTAGTTGAGACTATGGTCTGGAATAAGACGTATAGATCAAAGTTCAATGGGTTCAGTATTGGACAATCTTACGGTGTGCTTAGGTGTGAAGAATGAATTGATAAATGAGGAATGAAAGTATTGAGAAGTTGGGTGGTGTGAAGAAAAGAGTAAAGGAATGAGAGAATAAAATGAAAGTATGTTGAGATGGTTTTGGTAATATTGGAAGGTAATGAATGATAGCGGTTTGGTTAAGCGGAATGTACGTGGCGAGTGTGTTGGGAACCGACCGCTGGGAACCGAAGCAAGAAAAAGAGGATTGATCAGTACCGAATGTTTGAAGGAGAAAGAAATGGGTTTTTGGTAGAGGCGAGAGAAAGGTGTATAACAGGAGTGAATTGGCGGGGTTTTGTGGGGGGTATGGTTTGTGGCCCACCTGGGCCAAGGGATGAACCTTTACATTGACGATCTACCATTAGTTAGGGTCCATCGCTGTCCCATGAAGCTTTGAGGTGGATATTTCTGACCTGCGACAAGTTGCTCACTAGGTTAATGGTAGCTGAGGGGGCGGTTAAGCTGGGCTTATCTTTTGACTTTTGTCATTTCTTTAAAGCATATTAGTTTCCGATGGTGAAGTGACAGAAACCTATATTCCTGTTTTAAGAGAAAAATTTGAAGGTGTAGATAAAGAAGAAATTTTACATACGTGTAGCCGCGTATAGATATTTATATTTATATATATATATATATATAATATATATATATTTATATATATATTATATATATATATATATAATATATAATATATAATATACTATAATATACTATATATAGTATGTGGATGTGCTAAAAGTAGGAAGTAAGAATGTTGACAGTAAGGGTGGAATGAAGAGGTGATTGAAAGCGGTTAAAGGTAAAAAAGAAGAGTGGTTGAATGTACTAAAGCAAATGATGAAGACTCATCAAAAGAAAGATGTTTGGAATATATAAGGAGGAAAAAAGAAATTATAAAAGGTTGTATACGTAGGAGAAACAAGAGTATGAACAGTTTGGAAGGATGGATGAATGAGGACATACAAAGGAATAGGAAGCTTTCTGGAAGGAAGAGCGGAAAGGTTAAGAATGAGAAATAGAGGGGAATCTGCTTAGAATTAATGAAATAGGGATGGTGCTCTTTGTAAATGATGAAATGGATGGTGAGGGAGTGTGGAAAGAACACTTCAAGAATCTGCACAATATTAACAAGTAAATTGAATGAGGTGTTAGTTGAATGTGTGTGGTTTTTGATTGGTGCAAGAAGGAATAGGTATCTTTGGGGAATGAGGTTATTAGTAGGGAGGAGGTAATGGGTAGGGTGAGAAGTTGAAGACATGGTAAATCTTGCACGTATAGAGAAATTACTATTTGAAATGATCAAGACGGAGGCGAGATGGTGATTGATTGGATTTTGAAGTTGTGTAAAAAGCTTTATGGAGGGTATAGTCCAAGGGATTGGAGGAGCAAGCGGTACTATAGTAACCCTTGTATAAGGGTACAGGGAGAGAAAAGGGGAACTGTAGAACTTTTAGGGAATACGTTTATTGAGTGTTGCATAGGAACGGATATATACTGGTATTTGGGTCGAAAGAGTGCGTTCGAGTGACTGAGCGGACTGATTGTTTGAGAACAGTTGCGTTTAGGAGTGGGTAGAGGATGTGTGGATCAATCTGTTACATTGAAACAAATGATTGAGAAATGAGGGAGAGAAGAATAAATTATATTTAGGTTTATGGATTTACAACAGGAGTTATGATAGAGTTAATAGGAAGCCTTTGGCAGTATTAGTGAAATATAATGGTGTGGTGGTTAGGCTTTTCTGAATGGAATCAAAAGTATGTATGACGATAGTGACAGCGTGTGTAAGAATAAAATTGGTGTCAATGGTGATTGGTTTAGGATAAGTAGCGGAAGTGAACAGGGTTGTGTTGCTTATGCATCTCACTTGGTTTAATGCAAATGTGATACTGGATGGGGTTATGAAAGCAATTGCAGAGTTGGGGATGCAGGAAAATGGTGTTGAATAGATTGGAGAATGGAAGGAGTGGAGGGTAGCCCTACCTATTGTAATGCGTGAATTGATTTCGGTTCTGTGGATGCGCCGAGTCTGAAGAGAGTTTGAGAGGATGGTAGAGGGATTTGGCGGGTATGTAAAAGGAGGGGTTGAAAGTAAACGTCTAGATAAGAGTAAGGTTATGGTTGTTGAGTGAGGACAGTCCTCAGACTGTGAAGTTTATTGTTAGAGATCGAGCAAGTGGAGCAAGTGGTACTGAGTTTTAATATCTTAGGGTATGTAGTTGGACGAGGAAGTGGAAACGGATGATGCAGAGTATGTATGTAGGAAAGTTGTAATAGGCAGGAAGGTGGCTGGTTGCATTTAAATCGTTGGTGATGTAAAGGGACTAAGTCTTGAGGCGTAGAGTCCTTACTTATGTAGGGTATGTTCTGTTACCTGTGCTTAGTGTATGGTAGTGAGACTCTGGTCTGAAATTAAAGAAGTATAGATCTAAAAGTTCAATGTGTTCAGATGGACAAACTTAGGGCATGCTAGGTGTGAAAAAGAATTAATAAAGTGAGGAATGAAACGTAATTAGACGAGTATGTGTGGATGTGAGAAAGAGGAGTAAATAGAGAGAATAATGAAAGTATGTTGAGATGGTTGTGTCATGTGGAAAGGATGAAGATAGTCGGTTGCTTAAGCGGATGTATAGTGGACAGTGTGTTGCGACCGGCGTGGAGACCGAAGAGAAAGTGGATTGAGTCGGTGACCGATTCCTGAAGGAGAGAAATGTGAGTTGGCAGAGCGAGAATAAAGGTGCATGATGGGAGAGAATGGCGGGGTTTTGTATGGAGGGCATTGGTGTGGCCCGCCTGGCCAGGGGATGAACCCTTATACATTTACGATTTACCATAGTGAGGTTCCGTCGCGGTCCTATGATGCTCTAGGGTGGATTTTCTGTCTGTGACCGAGCTTCCACTAATTAATGTACAGAGGGGGCGGTAAGGCTGGGCTTTTTTCGACTTTTGTTCATGTCCTCCTACTGCTTTTCTTTTTGCCGATGCTTGTACAACGCACCTTACCCCCAACTTGGTCAAAGAGCGAAGGTGAAGAAAGAAAGAAGAACATATATAATATAAATATAATATATATTTATATATATATATTATATATAATATATATATATTATATTATATATATATATATATATATTAAATATATATATATATATATTATATATATTATTATATATATATATATATTAATATTAATTATATATATATATATATATATATATATATATATATATACTATATAATACTTGTATATATATTATATAATATAATTATATATATTATATATTATATCCTCTTTCTTTCTTCTTTCTTCACCTTCCTCTTTTCCCCCCAAGATTGGGGTAAGGTGCTGTACAAGCATCGGAAAGAAAAGCGAGTAGAAGAGAACATAACAAGAACGTCGAAACGAAAGCCCAAGGCACCTTACCGCCCCTCCTTACCATTAATTAGTGAGAGCTCGTCACAGACAGAAAATCCACCCTAGAGGCTCACGGGACCGCGACGGACCCTCACTTATGGTAAATCGTCCAATGTAAGGTTCATCCCCTGGCCCAGGTGGAGCACAACCATGCCCCCATATCAAACCCGCTTTCTTCCTATATGCAACTATATTCTCGCTCTGCCAAAACTCACATATTCTTCCCTTCAGACATCTCGTTCACACGACTCGATCCACTTTCTCGTTCGGTCTCCCAGCGGTCGGTTCCCAACACACTCCCCTTTATACACCCGCTTAACCAACGACTATCATTCATCTTCCACATGACCAAACATCCTCAACATACTTTCATTAGGATAATTCTCTCATTTACCCTTTCTTCCACACCACCAACTCCTCTTTAATAAGTTCATTCTCATTTATATTCTTTTCAACCTAAGCATGCTACCTAAGATTGTCCAATCTGAACCACATTGAACTTTAGATCTATTACTTCTTATTCCAGACATAGTCTCACTACATTACAATAACACAGGTAACAAACATACCCTATGTAAGACCTAGCGCGCACTCAAGACTTTAGTCCCTTTACGCATTCACCAAACATTTAATTGCCACCAGCAACCTATCCTGCCATTCAAAACTTTCCTATTACACTCTGCATCATCCGTTCGCTTTTCATTCCAAAACATACCCTTAAATATTTAAACTCAGACACTTGGCTCAGCTGCTCACCATCTAACATAACTACACACTGAGAACTCTCCCTCACTCAAACCATAAGCCGTTTACTCTTATCTACGATTTACTTTCATCCCTCCTCTTTACATGACCGTGCAAAATCTCGCTCTACCAATCTTCAAATTCTCTTCAGATTACCGCCACACAGTACCAAATCATCCGCATATATTATAGGTAGGCAACCCTCCACTCATCTCGATTCTCCAGTCATATCTACACCTTCCCTGCCATCCCGCTCGAATTCTATTCATACCCCATACATATACAAATGAATACACCAAGGAGAATAACAAACCCTGTTCTCACTCCGTATATATCCTAAACCAATCCACTTGAACCATTTATTCTTACACAACGCTTACTAATCGTCATAACATCTTTTGATTCCATTTCAGAAGAGCTGCCACAAACACATATACTAATACCTGTCCACTAAAGCTTCACCTATTAACTCTATCATAGCATGTTTGCAGATGCATAAAACCTAAATATAATTTATTCTTCTTCTCACCTACATTTTACTCATCATTTGTTTAAATGGTAAAGATTGATCCAACACAATCCTCTACCACTACCTAAACGCGCCTTGTTTCTTCACCGAATCAGTCCTTCAGTCACTCGACGCACTCTTTCGACCAAAATGCCAGCACTATACCTTCCCTACACACTCAATATACTTCTACATACCATACATTTTATCAGTTTCCCTTTTTCTTCCATACACTGAAGACAAGATCTTGGGCCAATAGCTTTCTTTAATCTCTTGAGTGCTACTACCCTCCATAAACGCTTTATTACACAACTTCCAAATCCAAATCAATCACCATCTCGCATTCGCTTCTCGCATCATTTCAGAAACTAACTTCATCTTATATCATCAGATTTCCATTATTCAGTTTTCTCACTCTACCCATTACCTCCTCCCTTCTAATAACCTCCATCCCCAAAATACCTTTCCTTCTTACCCACAAACCCACACACATTCACAACACCACCATTTCATTACTGTTAATATTGTGCAGATTTTCGAAAGTGTTCCCTCCAACACTCCCCTCACATCATTTCATCAGTTACATAAGCACTTCCCTATTCAGTTTCTAAGCAGATTCGCCAATATTGTCATTATTAACCTTTCGCGCTTCCTCCAGAAGAGCTTCCTATTCCCTTGTGATGTCCTCATTCTCCTCCTTCCAAAACTGTTCATTAACTCTTGTTTTCTCCCTTCGATAATTGCACTTTGTATTTCTTTTTTTCACTCCCTTATGAATCCAGCATCTTTTCCTTTTGAAATTTCTTATTTGGCTTAGTAATTCAACCAACGCCTCTTTTTTACCTTTAAACGCTTTCATCACCTCTTCATATCCACCATTTCGCTTAAACATTCTTACTTCCACTTTAGACATCCACACAACTATTCCTTGTGCCACTTCACGAACAATTGCTTTCCTTCATTTTGCCCCAGATTTGTTTCAGTATACAAATTGTTCCACATTCAACTGAAATTTAACTAGCGAGCCGCTCTTACACACTTAATCCTTATTGTCTTGCTCACGCTTACTTTCTCACTTCTTAATTTTCACTACTTCCTTTCGTAATCCTTCCTCTCAATCAAGCCCACTAACTTTTAATTTTTACATTAGAACAACATAATGATCCGATAAGTCCATTCCTAAACCCCTCACTGATTTATAATCCAACACATACTTCAACATCTCCTTCCTTCACCACAAACACAGAATCAATCATATTTTCACTTCGATACCATCTCTACCTACCACCAACTCTAGTATACTTAATGATACTCTTGTGTTTAAAGAAGTATTATTACAACATACCCTCTCTCCTTACAAAATCCAATCACCTTCCTACCATTCTCATTTTCTCCGCACACCCCAAAACCACCGTTATACCACCATTTTTGATCACCTATCCAACCATTCAGGGTCCCCTAACACTATCAACTTGAAGATCCTATCACCCCGATCAGAGCATCATTCAGTATATCCACAAAAAATCGTACTCTCTTCAAAGTTTCCCTTCAGATTGGACCTACGTCACAACCACACATACCTTGACCTTTTCAAACTTAAATTTAACATTTAGAATTCTAGTACTCACCACACACAAAGTTCTACCATAGTTTGTACCACAGGTCCACTCATCAAAATGCAACTCCTTCTCTCCCTCTCTCATTCTCTTCCACACCAGCACGCAGCACATTTTCACACCACACCACTCGATTTCACCTTTTCCTTTCATTCTTTGTTTCAGTTACAGCGAGCAAATCCAAATTTGCCCTTTCATATATATATATACTATATTATATATATTATATATATATATATATTATATATGATATATATAAATTATATATAATATATATATATATATATATATATTACATATATATATATATATAATATCAATATATATTATAATATACTATATAATATATTCCTTTCAAAATATTCCTTCAACTTCTCAGACACAGAAGTGATATTATTGTTTTCCTGCTATTGTAATATTCTATTACTTCGATAGAATAATATAATTTGCATTTTTAAATATCTGTGTCAAATACTACTGTAATCCAACTAATATGTATAGTTTCCATTTTGAAAAACCTTAAAAGTATTTAATATAGTAAAAATGTCGCTTTTATATCATATTATTCTAATTGTTTTATTTATTTTATTTTTTTTAGAATTAGTTATCCAAAAAATAAAATTATAGTGTTTTATTTTTCTAGGTAAGATCACCTGCCGAAGGAGCCATTTCACATGATAAACTTTCTGAAATGATTCAAAGACAAATTGATAACGAACTCAAAGGCTATCTTGAATTCCATTTGATATGCTACAGAAGCACATTTCACAGGCCACACGAGGAAGATGTAAGGTAATATTATTGAGTTGATGCAATAAATTTAGGAAAAAATCGAGTATATTGAGAGTACGTTATTATTGATAAATAGGATTTTTTTTTCTAGTTCTAATATTTTAATTAAACTATAAGAACTAAATAGCTAGTCATTGTTCCCAATACCAATGTCCATTTTCATGAGTGTTCTATGAAATGAAAACTCAAGAAGATATAAAATCTCTATAAAGCCACTATCATCCCGCGCACAAAACGCAACTGTCAGTATTAGATATTATTTAAGAAAAAGATTATATATTCTGTGGCTGAAGTGGTAAAAAGGGGGTCAGTGCCAAAATATTGAAAAATGTAAATAGTACAAATTTTTATATATGATGGGAAAACAACTTCGCAACGGTATTAATTCCAGTTTTCATAGCAATTGCTTACATGGTGAGATAAACGGTTCTGATAGAACACCCAGGTCCGTAAAAGCTGAAGTTGAAGATTATCTGGCAATCTTCTGCTTGAACTATATATTAATTCTCTAGAAGTTTTCAATAATTCAGAATATAAAATGTTAAAAATTACTCTCTAAATTGGTACATGGATCTTTAAAAAATACTTGCTACACTTGACTTACACAAAAAATATCGCTGTTTTAGTATATTTAAGTAGTAGCTTTTCTCAAAATTACAGCAGTGTTTACATATCTAAATGTAAAGAGCACATATTAGCAGATAAATATGAAATATTAAATTATTGCCATTAACTAGTTCCCTATGAAAGGAGACAAAGCGTATAACATAATCTTGTAATATATTTCTGAATCTGCGAGGGCGGTATTTTTAACCTAATGTCTCTTTTCCATCTTTCTTAAGCTTTACATCACATTTTTGCGCTTTTTGTATCAATTGATGAATATACAATATAGTGATGAATTAATTTCAGTATTTTATGGAGTTCTACTAGTGAAGTTATTCATCAATTTATCGATATTATTTAATATCTTTTCTAATAAGTTATTTATTTTTTTTTTGTTTTTAGAGAAAACTTTGGGAAAGAATGGAACGAAAGAATGGCAGTAAAAATCTTTTTAAACACTTAAATAAGTACTAAAACTTTTATGAACAAAAAGTTTTTTGATTCAGAAATCGATACTGCTCGCAGCGAGTTTCCTTTACTAAAATGCTTTAATGTAATAGAGGAGATTGTTGATCTTTAATACAGGGTATTGCTACAAAAAAATGAGTTATAATATATATATATATATACTATATATATATCCTAATATATATAATATATATATATATATATACTATATAATATATATATATAATAAATATATATATATATATATATATTATATATAATATATATATATATATATATATACTATATATATAATATATTAATATATATAATATAATATATATTAATATATATATATACTATATACTATATTAATATATATATACCGTATATATACTATATATATATATATATAATATATATATATTTATATATATAATATACTATATTATATATATATTATATATATTATACTATATTTAAATATTGAAATAATTGAAGGATTGGTTAACGTTTCACCATGATGAAGTTATCTCTTGCTTCTCTTATATGCTTTTGCTGCAATGATGCAATGAAGGTTTATTAGATGTAGTGATAGGGTATTTGTAATGATAGTTCAAATGATGTTACATTTCTTATTTAATCTTTTCTTTGTATTTCTTATTTTAATTTCCTATTCTGAGCTGGATTCTTCTGGGGTGCACAACCTATTTGGATTGTATTTTCTCTCTATGTCTTCTATCTTCCTTTTTTATATCGTTTCCAATTTCTGCGTATCTGATTGGTAAAAATTTTTCCTTTAGTCTAGTTTTCTCCCAGGGTGTACGTTTTTTCTTATTATCAATATCCTATAATATTAGCGAGTAATTGGAGATGTTGACAGTGGAATGAGGAATACAGTTTAATGCGTTAAGAAGAATATCTATTTTGAAGATGAGATAATTAGTAGGGAGGAGATAATGGAGAGTGTAGTAAGAAAGTTGAGAATGGTAAGCTTTAGGTATAGACGATATTTATCTGCTGAAATAGATCAGAGATTGGAGGAGAAGTGTTGAATTTACTGGATATGGAAGCTAGTGTAATAAATCATTTGATGGAAAGATATACTTCCGAAGATTTGGCGGAGAGGCAGTTTAATAAGTACCCTTATTAAGGATATAGAGGAATGGAAACTAGAAACTATAAAGGAATAGTTTAACTTGAGTGTTGTAGGGAAGATATTATGATAGGTATTATTATTGAACAAGTGCATCCAGACCTGAGGGAGCTGCATTGGCGAAGAATAAGGGTACATTTAGAAGTGAGGTAGATGCTGTGGTAGATCAAATTTTACATGGAAACCAAATGATGTAGAAAATGAAGACAGAGAATTAAATAGCCACTTTAAGGTTTTTTTTAGGTTTTGATGGAGACTTGTACGGCAATTATGCAGGAAGTTGCGTGATATTTGATGTTAGTGATGGCTTCGCTGAAGTGGAATCAAAAACTATGTATTACAATAGTGAAGCCGTGCTGTACAGAATGAATGGGAGTTTGAAAGTTATTGGTTTAATATTAATTAGTGAGTTCATGCAGGGTGTTATATTCTCCTTGTTTAATTTAATTATGATATTATGGATGGGAGTGGTGACTAAAGAATTAGAGGTGGACGGTGGTCAGTGGGGAAAGCGTTGTTTAGATGATGGAGAAAGGAAGAGAGTGGGGTTGCCCTGCTTATATGTGTATGATTTGGTTTTGTGTGAACGAAGTCATAAAGAGAGTTTTGAAGGATTGTAGAGGCGTTGTCGCAGGGGGTATAAAATGAGAGGTAATTGAAAGCAAAATGTAGATAAGCAGTAAGGTTTATAGGTAGTGAAGTGAGGAACGTCGCAGTGTGAAGTCTGTATGTGGTGGAAGCAACTAGAACCAAATATCGCTGAGTTTAGACTATATTAGGATATATGTTAGGATGAGAAAGGGCGGTGATGCAGAGTGGGAGTAGGAAAGTTCTTGAATGGAGAAAGGTGGGTGGTGCAACTTAAATCCTTGGTTAAATCCTAGGGTTTGCAACGAGGGGATGTTGTTATCTTTGGTTATCCAAGTAGGTTGAAACTATATGGTATGTAATAAGGGATAAGATCTAAGGCATAATCTGTTATAGAGTTGGGACAATCTTAAGGGGATGTAGAACAGAAGGAAATTGGTTAATCCCAGTGTCTTCTAAGATGTGGAAGAGAAAGAGATGAAATATTTGGTGTGTGAATTTTGTTTAATACATATGTAATCAACTTACTTATATATATTATTCATATCATGATTATTATGTATAATTATTATTATTATTTTATTATTATTTATTAATTATTATTCTTAGTATATGAAATATTACACCGAGAAAGAGCCATACAATCATATGTGCTTATGAATTGGAAGCATAAGCTTTCTATAATCGCTTTCAAGTAAGATTACAAGGCAAACAATCTCATCATTTCCCAATAATTAAAAAAGTTTATTGAAATACTGTTAATTGGTGATCTGCTTCGGATCAACCAAGGTATAAATTGTTGGTTATTTGTATTTTGGTTTCTGTATTATTAGTTGCTGATATAATATATCATATATATATATTATATATATATATAATATATATATATATAATATATATATATATTATTATATATATATTATATTATATACTATATATATATATCATACTACATATTTATTAATATATAATATAGACTATATTTATATAACTATAATATAGAGGGTATAGATTTCCAAGGAATTGAGCGGCAGAGCGGTAATAGTACCCTTAATGTAAGGTAAGGGGGAGAGAAAAGGGGAACTGCCAGAAATTATAGCGGAATAAGATTCTAATTGAGTGTTGTAGGAAAGTTTATCGCTTGGTATTTTGCATCGAAAGAGTGCGTTCGAGTGACTGAAGGACTAATTGAGTGAAAGAACAAGGTGCGTTAGGAAAGTGGATATTAGAGGATGTGATGGAATCCAATCTTTACATTTGAACAAATGATGGAGGAAACAATGAGGGAGAAGAGAATAAATTGTATTTAGGTTTTATGGATTTGCAAACAGGCGTATGATAGAGTTCAATAGGGAGATTCATTATGGCAGAAGTAGTTAGTAGAAATAATGAATAGCTTAGGATCGGCAGAGCTCCAATGAAATGAGAAATCAAAGGATAATGAAATATGACGATGTGAGACGATGATATTGTAAAAGAATAATGGGAAATGGTGATTGGCTTATAGCAAGTAGGAATTAATAAGGGAGTGAACAGGGTATGCTGTTATCGTCTACCTTGGTATTCAATTTGTTAAGGAGGGGTTATGAAAGACATTCGAGGGTGCGATGCAGGAAATGTGCTTAAATGCATGAAGATGGAGATAGTCGAGAGGGTAGCCCTCCATATTATATGCGGTATGATTTGTTTAATGATGTGGCGATTGAGAGAGTTTGAGAGGATTGCAGAGAGATATTGGCCAGGGTGTGTAAAGGAGGGCTGGAAAGTAACGTGATATAAGAGTAAGTTATGGATTGTGATTGAGGACAGTCCTCAGATGTAATTTATTAGATGGTGAGCAGCAGCTGGAACAAGTGTCTGAGTTTAAATATTGAGGGTATATGTTGGATGAGAAGGGAACGGACGATCCAGAGTGTAGTAGGAAGTTGTGAATGACAGGAGGTGGCTGGTGCATTAAATCGTTGGTGAATGTTACAAGGGATTGTCTTGAGTGTGCTAGGGTCTTACATGAGAGTATCTT